>JAPMOB010222013.1:0-49982 GCA_029875015.1 Lepomis gibbosus | reverse complement strand
GTGTGTGTGTGTGTGTGTGTGTGTGTGTGTGTGTGTGTGTGTGTTGATGAGGCGTCTGATCTGGTTTTACAATTCCAGCTCCTCATTCAGTCATTGAACTTATTGATTTAGACGATATGTACTGTCCATGTCGATGAAATGTTCTTGCTGAATGATGCATTACAACCTTTCCAGGTCTCACAGGGTGAAGGCAGCCACACCATCTCCTGGTTCCACTATGCAAACAGACCTCTCCTCCTGCACAGTAGGCAGTGAATGCGTGTGTGTGTGAATACACCTGTGTGGCCCCCTCACTCCTCCACCCCAGCAGTACATCCCCACCACTTTGATCACTCCCCTCTTTAGAGTTTACAGGGCTAACTGAGTTTGTGCATGTGTCACCCACTCCCGTCTGCGACTCATTACCTTGTTATACAACTTGACAGATAGATGAGTGTTCTTGTGACTCACTCATACCCTCAAACAGGCACAAAAACACGAGCATGGTTGCGCACAGAGATGCACAGAATATCCCACTGAGTCACTAAGCTTATATCTGCAACCCTGTTTTGTGTTTGCATAGCAATTTACTGACCCTTAAGTGCAAGGACAGTTTGTAAAGACACACTTAAGATGTCAGGAATGTTGTTAACACAGATGCTGGTTGTATCAGACAGAGTGCTGATCTGTGAGAGTGTGGTCCACTGCAACCCAGACATGCCCATCTCCAAAAAAACAAACATATTATCAACATATTACCCCCCACATTGATCAGTTGAGAGCATAAGGACATAAGCTGCCCAGACCTGAAAACACATAAAGAACTACATTTTGTTGTGTAGTCTGAATTTTTTTTTTTTATTATTATTTTATTTTTTTAGCCGTTTGTCTTTGTTTCATCCCTACACTACCTATTCATTTCAGATATAACAGGTAGTTATGGGCACTAAGCGGTGGCAGGGGGAACTTGCATATGACAAACAAACGAGAAGGTAAGAGTGGTGCGTCTGCGTAAGAAAACCTCATTTTGCCCTTGTCGTGGCACACAACAATAAGAGAGTAGCTTATTTTGCATTGTTTGATTAGTTTGTGCGCAGCCTGCCCGGCCGCCCGCAGCTGTTAATGTAGCAAACCACTACATCTAAATGTTGCTGACAGCTTCTGTGAAAATGAGTGCTAGCAGTTGTAACAGACCAGTGAGCGTGCACATACCTGCATGTGTTTGTATGGTTGAAAGCAAGGATCAAGTGCCTGGGTGTTGTTGTATATCACAGACCTTGAAGTGCGAACTTCAAACAACCTCTGCTAGTGTTCAGATCCAACGACACTCATGTTTTGCTTCCTACTATTTGAATTTGTTCTATAGAGTTTCTTTAAAGTGGCTCATATATTTTTTAACAGTACGTTATGTAAAATGCATCAACCGCAATCCTTTTGTAAAAGTTTTTTAGATCCCATAATCACATCGGGTCAGATGCTAATTCAAGTTTGTTTACCATGTTGTCAGGGAAACTGTAAACATATTGCCGAAATGGGTTACCCAGAGGCACAGATAGTGGTTGAAGATTTTTGAGGTCACCCAGCACCCTGAGGCACGCTGGGAACTGCAGTCCATATGATCTGTTAGATGAGCTGTGAGGGCTCTTCCTCTCCTGCTGGAATTAAGCCATGTGTTTTTGCTGCCTTAAGGACCGCACTGAACTGGCAGGCACCATTAATTGTGGACTTTTGGAAAATTGTGCTACTTGTGCACAGAAGCCTCCAGTGTATAAAAACACTGACTCATTCCTTGCACATACAAACCACTGACAGCGGTTTAGGACCATCGATTAAAAAAAACGTGACGCTTGTGTGCCGCATGCATGCATGTCTGAGTGCATTTTTGTGTGGAAGCTGCATGGTTATGCTTGTGTATTTGTGTTTGTTATGTTTGTTTAAGGCAGAGTATTTTCTCCTGAGCAGAGATTGGGTGGTTATGGGTCTGCGGCTGTCAAGAAAATTCCCAGAATCCATTCAGAAAAGTGACTCGCCTTCACGCTCTGCTGGAGGGGGCTACCCATAACATTGTTCACACTCACCCACTGTCTCTTTGACCCTGTTGCTGGGTCTGTTGCGTGCTGTTCCTGTTCTCCACCATAGGGCCGTGCCTGTGTGTGTGTGTGTGTGTGGGTGCCTGTGTTTTGTAAGCTTGGAAAGCTTTTTCCACACCTGCTATGGCTCGCCTCCAAAACTCTGCAACCTTGAGGCTCTCATACCCCCACACAGCCCCTGCCTGCACTTCCTCTTTTTCAGACTACCTTGGCTCCCGCTGACAGAGCATTGTGTGTTATACTGACATGCTTTTTGTCTACAGGGGCTCCTAACTCAACCTCAAGACCACCTTGAATAACAAATGCCCCCACTGTGGGGCCACAGACTGCACACTGCTTGAATTATGCTGTTTTTTCTCTTAGAGTTTAGGTCTGAGCGTCACAGTGGGAGTCTGACTAAAGGCTGGCATCTGCCTGTATGTATTTACTGTGTGCTGACAGTCTTTGCTGTTTTGTGTATTTATTTTACAGACACTACCCCAAGACAAACTTCACCTGTGTGGCTGACACTCCAGAGAACCTCCGCCTGAAACAGCAGAGCAAGATGCAGAGCCAGGTAACTCTTTCTGGCAGTAGCTACTCCTCCGATTCATAGCTAAACCAAACTCTACACACACACACAGTTTGTTCACATTTTGGCATTGTTCCATAAAGGAGGCAATAAAAAGACATGCTTCAATTGAATAGCTTGACTTAAGTTAACCCTAAAAATTGATCTGGGAGTAAGTGCTTTCAGAAAGCCAACTTTCAGATAACACAATCAGTCTAATTCAGACCTAGTTTGAACATTCAAGCTATCCGCATGCTCACAGCTTGAGACAGACCTGGGAAGTCAAGCATGAAATTGATTCATGATGGACAAGTAAGAGACTTGAAGAGAGGGCTGGGATGTCTATGGTGATGTAATAAATATAATATTATGGAGACACCAATCCAGTGTGGAAGTCAAATCCAACAGATATAAAAAAGGCCGTTTGGAACTATCAAATAGGACCTTGCTTAAATATGTTTTGCAACACTCTCCATTTCCTTATGTCACCACCAAAAAGTGCTTGTTACACAACAAACTATTGCAGCATAAATGCCCTTAACACTGGTTATAAGCCCATTTACCCTTTTAGTTTAAATAAATTAGCAGTCTAGAGAAAGCAATATTAGAATTTTGCCTAAACTTGAGTTTTAGCTTAACCTGAAAATTTGCTTAATAAGAACAAGGTTAGTCTAGAAAAAGAGTGCGCTAAGTAAGCTTGACCACATTTGAACCTATTTGTGGAAACCGAAGTTCCTGATGTGGCAGATGTAGGTCCTTGGCCCTGTGGAATCTGTGTCGAGTAGACAAAGGTGATTTCATTAGAAGTATGTAGATGTGTTCACAGATTGTGGACTGTCTTTGATTGGTTGGTTAAATTTAAGTTGTTTTTGTTCACGCCCATACTCCAGAATTGTAGGACAACAATAAGCCAAATATCTTCTAATAATTCTGGCTTAACCAGTACTCTTACCTTGTGGAACAGCCCTCTGGTTTCACGCCATTGCTCTCGGCAGTGTTCATGTGTCTGGATATCATTTGTATGCTTGTTTATGATGGTTGCAAACTAGATTATAGCCTAATAAATTTAGTACTGTTTGTATCATACCGCGCTTGCTGTGGCCCAGTTCTGATGCACTATTCAATCTGTGTTGCTGTACATTTTTTACAGGGCCACCCAAGTGTACTGACCACAGAAGACCTCATATTATCTCTGAGCTTATTTTCTTCAAATAGTCCCCATTCTGATTTGTAACCACAGAAAACAAGACTATGGCTGTTCCTTCAGAAGCTAAAATAACAAAAACCTATTCTAGGATTTTTAAAAAAAAACCCTCATCAGACCAAAATATCCATCTGAACTGGGCCATGGGTTAATGCGTTAATAAGGATGCCTCTGTTAGAGAGTCGGAGAGATTTGTACTCACCAGCAGACAATGACAATGTTTCACTGCATTGGCTGTCTGTATTAAAGAAAGCTTAACAAATCACACATGAAGTGACCATAAAACGTTATTATATATGAACAGACAGTTGTCAACCTTGAAGGCTGTCATGTGAAGTTTCACTTCTCTAATTCATTCAGTGATGTCTGGGACATGTTGCTTGGTATTCTAGGACCTTGTTTGATCTCTAAAGTAACCAACCACAGAAACATTCCCTGGAAGCTGCATGACACATTTTAAGGCTAAATTACACAGCAATGCATGTTTCAGCTCATTCAGTAGCAATTAGTTATCTTTAGCCTCATTAATCACAAAAAACTCCAGAAGATCCTGTAGGGGCTGATATATTAATCTGGACAGTGGTAGGCGTCTCTATTTACTTCTAAGAAAGAAAACGAGGATGGGAAAAGGGAAGCATCCATAGGGAAAAGATGAAGGAGAGGCTTGTTTTCTCAGCATGTAGTTGAGGAGAGGGTTGTCCAGAGAGGAGGGCTTATCAAAGAGTGTCAAGTCTTAATCGAATGTCCGTGTGAAATAGTACAGATGAGACGTGTGTGTGTGTGTGTGTAAGAAGGGATTTTGTGGGGTACTGAGGCGGGGGTTCTGGTCATATGGGGAAGGGTATAACTGAGGGGATCGAGGGACAGATGGTGTTTTTCTACATGGACTGTACATCCTAAAAGCCCCCACAAACACTCAAACATACACCAGGAGACAGTCATTATCCTAATGTTTTACCATAGTCACTAGCCTGACAATGAGATTATAAATGCACAAAAGATTTTTCTTTGTGATGGTGAAGGATTCATGTACATTTAAATGGAGATCAGCGTCATCCTTTGGGACATTTGCTTTCTTTTCTCTTCTGTAGTTCGGATAGGGAGCTGCCATCACAGATTCAAATAATTTTAATTAATTTTAAATAATTTCAAAACAAATCTGCTTAGGATGGGATTCTTTATGTTAACTGTAAAATGTTTTTAAAAAGTGTTCATAAATAAAAGTATTAAATAAAAACTGGTCTAAAATAGTCTCTTAGCAGAGATGACTCATATGCTTTAGATTACAGAAAATGAACAAAAATGCTGTTAAAAAGCATAAAAGTTGCTGATTGTGCTGCAAGTCAACCAGACTCCCTTAAAGAAAAGGTCATTTTTAAACTTCCTGTTAAATACCAATTTCACTTTGTCTTTAATTTAACAATTTATTCCAATAAATAATAAAAACTGAATATAATGTGTATTACTCAGACACGTCTGCATTATGTAGTTAATGCAGATATGTTCAGATGGTATGAAATAAGCCTTTTGCACTATGATGCTTACATGCTACAGTGTTACAGTTACAGCGTTCTCTACTCCTCAGTGCGTTTTTGTGTCAGCGTTAGGAAGTTGAAGGTGTTTGTGGAGAACCATGGCCATCTAACCCCTCGCCGCCGCTGTGTTGCTACGGGAACCATATTGCTATGGTAGCAGGGTAGAGGTTTGTCACACCTCATTACAAGACTTTGCAGGGGGAAACAGAAAGAAACAAGTCGAGGAGGGAGGGAGAAATAAAGAAACTGGAGAGAGCGAGGAGGAGGAGAAGAAGAGCAATGAGGCGAACATGAGCAAGGAGGGGGAAAAAAGGAAGAGACAGGAAGGCACCAACACAGAGGGAGGAGTGCAGGGTGAAAGAGGAAGAGATAAAAGTAAAATCCCCAGAGGACGGAACGCTAGAGGAATGCAAATAGGAGCATAGAGAGAGATTATAATGAGGAAGAGCTCAAGCTTTATGTGACGACTCGGTCTGTTGCTGTTGAGGCAGTAAAATATGAATGAATGAAAAAGGAGCACAGAGAGAAAGGGCGTGTGGGTGGGTAAAGAAAGCAGAGCCATGATTGGAGGAGACGAATCTGTTGCATAGCCAAAAAGACAAAGGAGATAGACTGAGAAATATAAAATAGGGGAGGATCCAATGTTGATGGGTCGGGGCCACATTAATCTTCGTCATGACTTATCTTTGTGCGCAGGCTCATGTATAATTTCCCGTGGAAGAGGATCAGTCAAAGTTTTCACCCAATTTCTCAGTGGACGTCACGTCACGGGCGGGTGACAGCAGATATGGGCGTATCACACTACATCACACATACACGGTCATCCATGAATCATAACCACATCGCGTCACCACAAGGCATCGGGAAATGAGAGGAGGATCGGTCAGCACTCTGTTCAGCAGTGTCAGACATTATGTTGTGTGATGTCAGGGGGGAGCTTGGAGGGATGGAGCTTTGTTTCCTGGTAATGCGCTGTGCAGGCAGACTCCAATCTTAGAAGAGTGCAAGAAATCGGTGCAGCGAGGGTGCTCGTTGGCGTGGGGAGGCGGAATTAAGTGATTTGTCATTGTTGAAATGTCATAGTGTGTGCCGAGGAGATCAGATTAGGGAAAAGCCAGAATGTGAAACTGTTTCTTTAAAAATAAAACATGTACCTGACTTGCTGTTTGTGGTTTGTTAAGTGGTACATGTGGTTGTGGGTTTGAACACACAAGAGCAGCACCAGGTTACCAGCAAGGGCGAGCTCCATGCATTGTAATTTTTGATACTCATCTGACGCTGCATGGGCTGGACGTTTCCTCCTCTGCCCTTAGGGTCAGGATAGGGTGGGAAGGCTGGAAACACACACTCACATACTCAGACTCACTACCTCTCATTATGACCATGTATGGTTGCTACCACGTCCTGTATGCAACTCCTCTGCAAACAGGAAGTGAACGTCACCACAGTAGACTAAGCAATATGTGTAGGGCCAACCTCACATTGCTTGCGCTCATAACACACATTCATACATGCACTGATAATGCTTACTTCAGTCATAGTTTATGCATAAGAAAACACTGGATATTTAAGCCACGGAAAATTCTGGTTTCTCAGGTAGTAGGTATCTATGCTTAGAAGAAAAAAGGGTTTATAAGGTCATTCCCCAGTCTAGTTGTATTATCATCAAACTTCTGCTTTACAGTGAGAAATATGACCAACTCGATACAATTAAAAGGTGATAAAATATTTATATTAACACATAAAAATATGGTATAAAATGTAATGGCAAGCCTTTAGTCAAGAAAATACTTAAATATAAAAAATGCTCCTTTTCACTAGAGGTGACATTTCAGCATTTTATGTTAGTCCATCGAATGGTGTCGACCTGTAATAAAGTCAACATTAAAACCATTTTCCTCCTGCTGTAAAAATATTTTATTAGGCCAAATAAAAAAACCTTTTATTAGACCAAATTAAAGCTCATGACTGATCCATTTCAGATCAAGTACAAGTACCTATATATGGACACTGAAACCGCATATACTATAGGTCAGGAGCATTTATCTTTTTTGTTTTTTTTGTTCTTTAATCTGTATATGATTAAAGAATCTAGGCCAGACCAGCTTTAAATAATAATTTGTGCCTCATTTGTTAGATTTTCCTTGTTTTTTGTCTCTCACAATTGCATTGAAACTGTTCATCTGGCTGTGTGATCCGTCTCAGCTGTGCCACATGTTTTTGTTTTTTTTTGGTTTTTTTGCCTTCCCATGTTTTAACCTGTTTGTTTCTAACACAATCATGTTTGTCCTGCAGGTTCTCTACAGGGAGGATTTTGAGAAGAATAAAGGGAAAGGTTTCAGCGTGGTCGCAGACACGCCAGAGTTGCAGAGAATTAAGAAAACGCAGGACCAAATCAGCAATGTAAGTGTCAGCCACGCAGACACCAAGACGATCACCCTTCACTCCACGTATTATTCTCTAAATCCTAAAAATTGTCAAAGTACTGAACATTTAGAGCCCTTCTAGTGTTGTTTGCTCCACTGACTGCCTGGTGTGAAGCCAGTCTGGTGTGAGTTGATTAGTTTGCCTTTATGACTGTAATCTCTTTGCCAATATTGAACTGAGGATTTGTTCTGAGGAGGATAATTGGTCTAAATCAAATACACTGGAAAAGGGTCCTTTTGTTCCCTAAGAGTTGCTGATATATACGCAGCTTCAAGTTAGCTTTTAGGCAGGTCATTTTGTCTGGTGCATAATACTTGCATACTAATTAAACTCACCAGTGGAAATCGCAAGAACTGAGATCATTTCCTTTATTTCACTTCCTGAGATTAGCTGCACTTTCTTTGTCTCAGGCCTCAGAGAGCTTTACTAGTTTAAGGTCTGAAAATATTTATGATATTTTGCATGTTTTTTAAAGGGGCTAAATCATATTTTCACTGCCTTATTGTCAGTAGTCTGTAGCCTCACTTAGAAATGAAGCACAAGCCTGTTTGCTCTGCTTGGAACAGCCACTATTCTGCTTTTAATGTGAGGACACCGGGTCGGGATGGAGCCCTGTGCGCTCACCAGAGCCTCTCTCACACTACAGCGACAACACTGCAACTGCCGAATGCAGTCCACTAACATCATAAAACAACCCGGCTCCCAGCATAACATGAAATGGGCTGCAGCTAATGGTGATTTTAGAACTCTAAGCTTCTATAGATTATTTCATCGATTCATTGATGCATCGTTTAAGAAGTACTTTGCTTGGTGGCGGAGTTGCTCTCCCTCCCCCCACCCCCGTAGCTGTGTATGTTGATAAATGATAGATATTTATTAGTCCTTTTGGAAATTCATAGTGTGTCATACAGCAAACATCAACAAACAACCAACCAGACAGCTGCTTTACTAACACAAACATCACCCGAGCGCTACAGTATACAAGTTATACTGAGGTGCAGCTTCCCAGCACCCAGTTAACTCATGACTGTGACGTTACCAAACTCATGGCCCAACCAGGAGAACAACAAACGCACGTGTACATTTTCAGCTGAGGACTGCAGCTTATTTTGGCTACCCTTCAACTCAGCAATCAATCATGATTTCAGTTAAATGCTAAAGTTGCTGTTATTGTTACCTTTTCTGTGGTCTGCTGGCAGAACACCGGGTGCTTTCTGATCAGGTGTCGTCGTGTTGTTACATTGGTTACGTGGTAACTTTAGGTGACAAGTTTTGTTTTACAGTGAACTGACTCTAACCTACGTCGTCATGCTATTGCAGTAGGAAGGCCACATAAGTTTTGTTTTACAGTTGACAGACTCCAACATAAACTCCAACATAAACCATGCTAGGATAAAAACGGTCATCTTGTAAAAACAGTGAACATCAGAAAGACTGCAAGTCATGTGAGAGTCACGTTAGCAGTTGCTAATGTTATCCGGTCCAATATTCACTACCATTCACAACAGTAACATTACTTACGGTCTAACTGTTTAAAGTGTGGCAATTATCTCATTTTAATATTCAGTCCAGCTCACTAACCATTTAGTTATGATCCAACACATTTACCTGTGCTCACATTTCTGAGCCTCCAGTGAAAGATACACAAATAGTAAAGTAAGCCTACTGAAAAGCAGCAGGTGAGCTAATGCCGATGTAGCACGTCGGCTAAATGCAGTAAATGTAACATTATCATGTAACAAGCAAGGATTAGTTCATCCTCAAGCAGTAAAAATATTACCATAACGTTGCAGTGTGAGTTTTCCTTTTCTCCAGCATGTGGTGTGAAGCTGTCTCTATGTCCGTCTATAGCCGGTGTCACACTGCCTTTTCTTCCATGAGGATTGTGCCAATATACCTGACTCGCTGCGCTGTATAAGCCGGGAACGTTGAAATAACAGAGCCTGAACATGTCTGGAGAAAAGGCACAGCCGGCATGCCGCTGTTTCCCCGTTGATTGTGGGATTTCTGTATGGAAGCGGGGGGTTTTTTCGGATTATGCTCGCTTAAGCGAAGCACGCGTAAGTGCACACGCCTGGTTGCAATCTAACCGTACTGCTAGTGGCCACTGAAAACTACATATTACCCCTTTAAAGTATCTTTTATCCCCCCACATCAGTAAATGTCTGGCTTCCTGTGCTCACACTGCTCCTCATTTATAGTAATGGAATTCTCCTCAAATCACTCCCCACTTGGACCGTTCTCCTCCACTCTCCTCTCCTCTCTCCCTCAGCTCCCGTTATTGATTTGCCATTTACAGAACAGCGATGGAGAAATGCATGCAGTGTTTACCTTGCGTCCCCAGACTGCTTAAGTCAGCCGTGAAGGCCTGTATTTCCATATAAAACACACTCGCACACAAAACATACGTCATTACACATAACCAGCCCTGCACCGGCCTCGTTAATGACAAAATTAGTGTGGAGGGTGATGGATAATTACTGCTTTCATGTGGTGAAGGCTCTTGCATGTCTGAGATCAAGGAAATGTGGAAGACAGAGAAAGACACACATATATAACATGTATTTATGGGTTTGCGCGCACACAAGCCACATCAAGAGAACAAGTGCATGATGGCGGGGCTGATTCAGGCTCATTGTGAAGTGTTTTCAGTCAGAACTGATAAACAAGACATGTGCTTGCAATCAGTGCGTCTTTCACAGCCAGTCATAAGGGAATCACTCTAGATGAATGCTACATCTTTCTCTCTTTTTAATTCTCCTTCCTGGACACTAAGAAAAAAGCCAGTTTACTCCCGGAACATGAAGACTTTCATTCTCTTCAGCTCGCCTAGACTTGTCATTCTTGTTATGTCTTGTTTGTTGGGGAGGGGATTTTTATTTTGCTTTGTCATGAATTTTCTCTTGTTCAAACCCCTTCCATTTCCTGTCGCCTTCCTCTTGTCAAGGAGCAAAGACTGAGAAGTAGTAGGGAGGTTGAGTTCAGCAGCAGCCTGGGCACTTCCTGTAAATACACACCACACACACACCATCTGTTCGACCTGCTCCTTCAAAACAAGCCAAAATAATCTCCCTTACACACTCTCACTTAGCATATTGCACTTGTGAACAGTCACTGTGTTCTTTCAGCCACTCGCTTCACTGTCCTTGCACAAACACTCCGTCATCCCATCCAGTCTGTGAATACACTCCTCGCTAATGCCACCGGCACAGTGGGCCCTTTGAGCATGGGTGTAAGCGAGCACAGAAAGAGGGTTGTAAATCTTGACTGAGGCACTGTGAGTCAGTCTGTTATCAGCCTGGTAATAAGGGGGGACGGCATATTTAGTGCAGTCATAAAGCCCGTCACTCAGTTTCAGTTTTATCAGTGTGTTTCATGTCAGCACACTGGCTGCAGAGCTTGTAGGTTGATCATGAACCCTTTGTACCTGAAACTGTAGAGCAGGTGCTTCTTTTTTAGTTACTCCTCAGTTACTTTAAATTAAAGCTGTTCTGGGGAAAAGGTTCAGTTGCGCTTGATTGAGTAATATAAATAATTTAAGTTGCAGTTGGCTCTGCGTAGTCATATGATTCCCCCTCTCCTCAATGTTTCCTCTCGAATCTAGCTGGCTCATTCTCACCCCAAGCGTTCAGGCTGCTAGTTGGTTCCTTCTTTGCATTTCACCTGTTCTTCCTGATGTGTCAGCCACGGTTGCTATGCAACTCTGAGTTCATTCTACTTCCGGCCGCTAAGATGTCATTTCCTCTCAGTGTCAAGCAACTTCCCGAGGCTTTGCTGCACGTAGCGGGGCCCCACCTATCACCACAAACGAAAGGTTGCTGGAGAGCAAGTGGGAGCCCTCTGGTGGATAAAAAATGAACTACATGCTGTGGCAGTTTCCTGTCACAGCAAGACTGCACCTGTAGATTTGATGCTCTCACGTGAGGGTGCATACTCTTTTTCTTCTTTGCCTATGACCTGATTTGTGTTTGTCTCTTGCAGATTAAATATCATGAGGAGTTTGAGAAGAGGAAGGGAGAGGGCCCCAATACTCCGTCGGGCAACCCCAGTCCAGGTATTCAATCTAACACACACCCACACTTGCTTATAAAGTGTATAGAAATTTATTAGCTCTCAGTGTACAGTTACCATGATTTGTAGAAGGAAGCAGCAGCCGTAATAACAGTTGTAAAATTTGTAGAAAAATTGTAAGTAGAACAGGAGCATATTTTACAGAAAGCACCCTCTGAATTTCCAAAAACTTTCTTGTAATATCAAAGGATCAGTTCACCCAAATTCCAAAAAGCCTGACAAATAAAACCAAAACAATCTGTACGGCTAGATACCACTACATTATTGTTTTGTGATGTGTGGATGAACTTTAACCTTACAGTAAAAAAAGTATTTACAAAAAATATCTACATTTTTCTTTAAGCTTCTTGCTCTGTCTGAGCTTGGCTCCACCGCTGCCACAGGCTGCATGAGCTCACCAGGCTGAGTGTTGCCTAATCACATCAGAGATCTTGGTTATAACTTGTTCACTGCTCTCCTCCTGTACTGCATTCAGTCCATTTCTGCAGAAGTTGTATTTGAAAATCATGCAAGTAATTTTAACAATGCATAATCTGACATTAAATGGTTACATACGTGGACAAACATTTAAGCATATTTATTATAAAACCAAAAAGGTTTGCAGAACCTTAAAATAAGCAACTTTGTATGTAGCATTATTAACATTATGTCTGTACGGTTATGACTATGAATGACTAGTGTACCTGCTGTTTGTATTTTCCATGCTCATTCACACTTGTACACAGAGCGGCTTTGTCTAACAGGTTGTATAACAGGGAAATTAAGAGCCATTGGTTGCATGTCTTGGCTTGCCATGTTTTTAAATTCCTCACTCTCTCTGGAAGAGTAATTGCGGACAAACAGACAGGAGTAAATACACCTGGCATTATTATGCATTTTGCTTTATTGAAGTCTTGAATCTTCCCAAAACAATGAATACCAGTTTGGTTCCCAGTAGGTCTGTTATCTGAGATGGAGTAGCCATATAAAATATATTACCAGCTCATTCATTTGCCCTCCACTTTTCTGCCAGGTTTCCAGGCAGCCTCTCAGAACTTCCACTATGATCCCACTCCTGAACCAGTGCGCCAGGCGGTCGCTGCCCCACCTGCCAGTGCTGGGGTAAGTCTGCCAGTGTCCCTCAGCTTTTGCTATATATTTTGCTTCAATTTAATGAATTCAGATCCTGAAAATAAAATGGAAGAAATTATAAATCACTCAGTATTGCAAAAAAATATGTTTACACTCCATAGGTTATGTGTAAGTAGAGCTAAAACTGGTTAGCGGATTAATTAGTTGATCTGCATCATTTTTGTTAATCAATTAATCTAGTCTAAGTCTTTCTATTTCAGCAAAAACACTAAACGTTCACTGGCTTCAGCTTCTCAAATACGAATTGTCTGGTAGTCTTAGCCTTTCGTGATAGTAAACTGAATATTTTGGGTTTGGGACTAGACAAAAGCAGACATCTGAAGATGTCAGCTCTTGCTTTAGGAAATCATGTTGTAATGTAATGTAGCACCTTTTCAGCACACAGTACCTGTGGCAGCTGTTGTCAGGAACTAACTGAACTACTTCTTGCTATCCACAGAAGCGGTACAGGGCGGTGTATGACTACACTGCTGCTGATGAGGACGAGGTGTCCTTCAAGGACGGAGACATGATCCTAGATGTGCAACAGATCGACGAGGGCTGGATGTACGGCCGCGTGGAGCGCACCGGCCAGCAGGGCATGCTGCCTGCCAACTATGTGGAGGCCATCTGAGGGAGAGGGAAAGAATAAGAGGGAGAGAAAAAGGAGGAGGAGGTATATAGAAAGGGAGGGAAAGAACGAAAGGAAAAGCCCAGTGCCATCTCATCTTAACGCCGCTTTCTCTTAATTTCACTCTTGTTCCCTAACCTGACCTGTGAGACCCTGGNCTGCATCCCTGCTCTGCTCTCACTGTTCGACTCCACCACAGACGCCCTCTGCCTATCTGTCTGTCTGTCCTTCTCTGTCTGTCTGCCTGCCTCTGCCTGTCAGTCTATCTGTGCTGATCTGTCTGTCTCTGTTTGGATGTCCGTCATCCTCTTTATCTTTTCCCAATCCTGGCTTCACTCAAGTGCTGTCACAAGTGGAAATCAAAAGTCTTAAAAGATAAACTCACAGTTCATCGCCGTATGTCAGGGGTCATGCCGTGTCACGCAGCTCCATCCTTGCTATAGCACTTAATAATCCTTACATAACACCATGCAAAAACAAACAAGAAAAACATGTTTTAAAAGCCCCCTTTCCCCCATATTGTCAACATTCAGTGAAGAAAATAAGTTTCAAGTGTGGGTGGGTGTGGCATTTTCATTCACTTTCCTGTTTTTTCCCCCCTTGCTTTAATTTTGCAGAGTGATCTTGGCCAGACTGGAAACAGTGTAGAATCTCAGTCTATCAAAACTAAGCTTGAATATTTTTGACTTGTGTACATTCCTTTAAACCTCTAACCCTGTTGCTGTTGCACCAATCAGCCACTTATCGTTCTCAGCAGAGAGAGGTTTTTAATACATTTATAGATTGACACACATCTTGCCATTGTGTGCTCAAGAAGGCACCCTCGTGTTTAGCACTGCATTGTGGGTATCGTGAAACTGGAATCGTAGCCTAACTGAAGAGCACCTCCTGTCGTTGCCTTACTGGGGCATGTCGGATACAGGAGGGATCAGGGACAAGTTAGGGGACATTATCAGTCCATCTCCTGCAGCCACACTGAATATATCACCTCTGTTGGTGTGGATGTACAGTATACACACCCTTATTCCTGTTTTTTGCAGCCTGATTGCCTTCAGTCCTGAGAGAATCACAAAGTTACAGTGATCAAGGTTAAACTGTTTTGAGAAAGGAGTTGGGAACATGTCAAGTTCTTCCCCTTTTTTGCTACAAAATCACCATCAAAGAAAACACATTAATAAAAGAGAAGGCCAAGCACAACTCTCTATATATTGTGAATCTTTTTTTATTTTAAATGTATTCCACTGTTTTTGTAAGTGAACATTCCAGTCTGCTTTTTTTTCCATTTACTGTGAGAGAAATTGTTGAATCCTTGGCTGTGGTAAATGTCGTCGTTTTTTCTTATGCTGTTCTTCTTTTGCCTTGTTATTGTGAGATGCTTATTTTAAAAAATAAAAAGCAAGTATATTAAATAAATAAACCAGCAAATCAATCTATGAACCAAGGCAGAAGAGTCTGTCTAGACTTGTGCAGTCGCAGTATTAGATCTGCAAAACAGTGCTGAGTTTCTGATCAGTGGATCTCTCTTATGCTGTTTAATATTCTGAAGTTGCTAAGAAAGTAATGTTACAGAATGGCATTTAAAATACACATGAAAGAAAGTTTTTATTTTATGCTCTGGTCTTTCAAACACCCACAATGGCAGCCCTGTGACCTGTACGTCACATCCGAGCACTGATGCAAGACAGTAACTTTTCTTTTATCCATCTGGTAGGTGAATCCCAAAATTGTGAACTATTTTTGATATTTGACCGATTGAATCAGCCAAAGCGTGCTAACGTTTTGGTTGATTGTGGTCACTAAGATGTAAAAGAAGCTTGGTTCATAAACACAAAATCAAGCATTTAAGTTGCTGGCTTTTACACAGAAATTCTGCATCATCCCTTTACTCCGGATGCTGTGTTTCTGTGAGGACCTTATTAGATTTTCAACATATTTGACCTTTTTTTAAGTGGTGTAAATAATCTCATTGGCTCCTTATCATACTCACCTCTTCCCCTTTTCTTGCTGTTTCATTCCCTCTCCTGTGATGCACTGTGACTTGTCACAGACGTGAGCGATCGGGGCGTGTGTTTTTAGGTGGGGTTTGGGGCAGAAGATGTTCAGCTTTATTAAAAGAAACAAGGCTCTCACTATGTAGCTAGATGACATTGTACAATTGTATATGTATCATAAAGGTAAGTTAGGGAAAATGTTTTTACAGGTCATGGTGCTCTGGGAAGTGGCTTGCCTGCAGATAAAAGTGGGTCATATTTTTTTGTGAATGTGGCAGAGGGGGAAGTCATGTGATCCTCGTGGGGGAAAATCCAGTTTGGTGCAAGTTGGTGTTTAACATTCTAACAATTTTGCAACTTTCTCATGTGATGAATTGTTATAATGAATCAGAAAACCCCACCTCACACTGGTTCGAAGGTTGTCGAACAAAATGGACACTCTGTATGTACGCCTGGACTTTGCATTAACCTCTACTTGACAACAGGACAAGTTTATTTGCAAAACAGATGCTAGATCAGAAAGCTGTTTTAGAGCTCACGGTTGGTGTTTCTCATGGATAAACAGGAGTTGGTGGGTTGGCTTGAAGTGAAATGATTGTTGTTCCTGGCTTAGGATGATGTTTGATCAAATTTTGTTTAATAACAAAGCTACTTACACTAGTAGCCCCCATTACTCTGCAGATTACATCCAATTCAAACTTTCTCTTATCTTGCAGGCATTTATTTTGTGCACTTGGTGTTTGTGGGATGAAACCGAAAAGTGGCAGCCAGTAAGGCTCAGGATGGATTTGTTAAGGCAAAGTCAAATATGAGCGTGTGATGATGTAAGTGTACGAGGCTAGGGGTGACAGAGAGCAGTGATCCGACGCTCTCAATCTCCCAGGCTGTGAGGCAGGGCAAGTTGTTTGTCTGACCTGGATATTAGTCAGAATTTAACCTCTTGGCGCCAAATACTGCTCTTCTGCTCTTGCATCACTCATCTACTGAACCGTAACGTCATCTCATAACCCTGTTTCCATTCAGTTTCTGTCTAGTATCCTGTCCACCAGTCTGCTGAGATCCCTCTTTCCTTCAGCCTCCATTGTGGGCCCCTGTGCT
This sequence comes from Lepomis gibbosus, assembly GCA_029875015.1. NCBI lineage: Eukaryota > Metazoa > Chordata > Actinopteri > Centrarchiformes > Centrarchidae > Lepomis > Lepomis gibbosus. The sequence continues at coordinate 33,296 of JAPMOB010222013.1, read as the reverse complement.
TCTGATGAATCATTCCCTGCTTCTATGATACTGGTTATATACTGTAGACTTTGCAGAGTGAAATCATGTAATCCACAATCAGGTTTAGCATTCAGACCAGTTTTGTGCATTCCATCTTAAATTGTTTTGTTTTTGATATAATTTTGTTATTTTTTCAAAAAAAATAATAAAGATACCATATGCATATTGACATACACGTGTATTCAAAACTCATTGTGAATACATACACAGAATTAAGGACCTGATATCATCTCCTGTTGCCCTGTTACAGCACTTCAAATTGTACTTATGATTCTGCAGATTCAATAAAATGTCATTTTTTTTCTCAGACTGTTTGTGCTTCGTCTCATGTTGTGGACAGAATGATGGGACAAAAAGTCCTTCAGGTGGAATTAAACTGTTGGGGAGGCATCTTGGCAAAGATTAGCTGTTGAGTCCTTTTTCTACTTGTCCCAAGGCACCTGCGGTGTTAAAATAATAAAATATTCCCCAAAATCTCCTGCCTTTCAATTGGTTTTTGATTTGTTTGATTAAAAATGAGTTTGATTTAAAACAACTTTATTAAGGAATACGCCTCACATAAGCACAACTTGAATGAAAATACATGGGGCCCTCTACAGGACAAAGACAAAAGGTCATGATGCAGAACCTACCTCTAATGACATATTGAATTAGTGGTGCTATTTCTCTAACAATTAATCAAACAACTAAAAAAAAAAATAGCTGACCATGGGGGTTTGGGGGTCCCTGAGGTAGTTTCCCACTGATTGAGCCTTGCCTCAGATCACACATCTGTGGTTTGCCTCCTGGTATGATGTGTAGAGTATTTTGTGAATGTTTTCCAATTCTTCTCTCTCCTGTTCACATATTCGTGCTAAACTGGGGCAAAATGACTGGCTTCATTGAGATTATGTAAAACAGCTAAGAGGGGTGCATTTTATTTACACTCAGGTGCCAGTTAAACTAATGCAATTTAAAACAACAGTAGTAAATTATAATAAATCCTACCTTCACGAAGGTCACAAATGTTAATTCAACTGTGTGATCATTTAAGAAAATGTAGTTTTAGCTATAGTGTAGCCTACGTAATAAACTGACAACGAAGTGTAGGGTATATTTTGTTTTAAATATTTGCTACAACTAAACGATATTACTATCAAAGTGTAGCTGCTGGACACAAAGTGCACTGTGTGGAAATTTCGTAATAAGTACAAAGTTATAGGCTATTAGATTTATTGGCATTTCCGATTATGGAGGAAATCACCCTTAAGTTTTTTTGGTGCACTCATTACCCGGAGTTTAGCCTGTCAGGTCACGTTTATTTTTCATGGTTGTGTATCGCCCTCAGCAGTGACACTTTTGTTTGTAAGGGGTTTGACTGTGCAGCTTGCCGTTAAAATCTGTCTAAAAATCCGTACACGAGTTGAAAGAAAACCAAATTTTCTAGTACCTTCGCTTCCTGTTGTGGTGGAGGAGTGGGGGAGGGTCGAGCTCATTCTCACTCCGTCGACCTCCGAACGGATCCGATCTTGGCCGATCTCCTGCACCGGCGGTTGCGCTGCTGTTTTGCTGCGTGTCCTTCTCGAGTCTGCACCGTCCATCTCTGACAGCGTTTCCATCATGGTGGACATTTTGATGTTGATGTTTTTCGCCATCGTAGGCCTTGTGTTCCTCTCCTACATCATCTACTTGCTGTGATGATGAGGCGCCCTGCTCAGCCACCAAGACGGCCGGTGTACAGGGGAACACAGGATGCGTGTTTTCCCCCTCCTGCATCCCTGGTTTCCATCATGGACAATGGTAAGGGAGTGTTTCATTGCATATAATAAATTACATTTTGCAAATATTATTATATGAAAATGTTACATGGTGTGGTGGTATTATAAAATTACTGGAAGGATTTTCCTGAGAAAGGCCTATGTAGCTTTCTATGATGGCTGTAGTTTTGGAATAGGTACAGTCTCTAGCTAATATCTGTGGGAAATGATTAATCTATTGCACTTGAGTAAGCTATAAGAAATTGTTAAACTCAGTGATAAACTGTAATTGTTTGACACCAGCTGTGATGTATTTCAGGGAGAAGAGCCTGAGTTGGACCATGATGCTTTCTCATTTGAGCCCTCATGTAGGATGTGAAGAGATGTGAAGAAATCCAGGCAGAAAGGAAAAACAAATGGAGAAGAAGAAGTGGAAGCAAAACTCTCCCACTTGCAGCCCACCCCACCATCCCCTCCCCAGGACCCTCCAAAAAATGTCACTCCAAAAAGTCCAATAAGTCCATATATGGATGCAGGACAGTTTTGTAGGGCTGAGTGTAATACAGGTGTAGAATTTGCCTTTTAATAGCACTGTGAGTGAGTAATTATTGGCGCTAATGTTTACTTCAGTTTGACATTATCGTTCATGTGGCTGTGTGGCCAAACCTCTGTACTCATGTTTTGTCAAGTTTGTTTTTCATCAAAAAGTTGGAGAGCTTCAGTTTTTTCATACTTCTGTTGTCAGAGATGCTTTAGTTGGCTCAGGCTTGACATCAGAGTTAATATTACTTCACTTGTTGCCAAAATGTTATTCTCCTCTCTACAATCAAGAGTCTCCATCAGGTTAAAGGGGAATGTGTCAATTCAATAACTAAATGTTCTGTACTTTAGCAGTATGTTTGTCTGTTCTTGTTAATTACTTTGGCTGCAAATGACATGCATGAAGAGCAATGCTGTTATTTCAGAAATGCATCTATGTGTGTGCTTCACAGTTTTACCCCTAACCCTCACAGGAATTATCTGTTGTATATGAATAACGTTTACTGTTTACTGATACACTAATGCATTACTGAGGTTAATGATATGTCAAATAAAGATGATTTCTGTAAACCCACTTGCTTGCTCGTCAGTTCAAAACACAAGTCACAAGATTTTTTTATTTTGCAAATCATACATTTTTGTAAAAGGAAATAGCATTTTGCATATCATTTCTCACCTTTCATGTGGTGGTGAGCCCTAAACTTTACATTTGCTGTAGCCTTTGAATTCTTTTCTGAGTGCGAATGTAGTTTATTTGTATTAGTTTTTTGTTTTTTGTTTGGGGGGGGGGTTGCTTTATTGGACAGTTGTAACAGAGATATAAACATTTGGGGAGAGGGAGGGGAATGATGAGATCCCTGGCCGCCATGCTGCTTCAACTACTTCTGGCACTCCCCATAAATACTGTTTTTGAAATGAGTAAGTTTAACTATTCTTTTGTACTTTGCCTTTGGATTATTAGACCACAGAGGCTAAGTGCTGTTCCAGTGCCTGTATGCTAAAGTATATTATGTTATTGTTCTATGTTTGTTGGGAGAAAGAAATGGGCTGTATCTAAATTAGAGTCATTGACCTTGAGGGCGTGCAGATGGTCTGCAATGAAATAAGGATTATTTATATCACACAAAGTTTCCCCCTTCTCTGCCTACCAAATAGAATGTAGTTGCCTCTATAATCATAGCAACAGAAATATACCTACATGGGACATAACCTCACCAAACCCAGCCTGGTGCATGGTTGTGAAGGAGTTGTGAATATGGATGAGTTTTGGGTGATAAATGTGTAAAAACATCCATGACACCTTTTTGTAAACTTCATCTACTCCAGGATCCAATTTCATGGAATGACTTTAATGTTTTTGGGGACGATCATCTGTTCTGAGCATAAATCTGACTCACAATGTCATATATTAAAAATGGAATCGCTCTCATTATTTCCTGCCCAATAAAGCATACTGACATGGTGGTGTGAGCAGCCATCATTTGTTTTATTACATGCTACTTCTGGCCCTGCAGATGGTGCCATTTACCTACAGTAGGCTGTGGAGGCTCAGCAGCATATCCATGAAATAAATAAAGCAGTGTCTTTGGAGATGTGTGTAACAACAGGTGACGTGAGGCAGGATGGCAGCAGTGTGATTTCAATTTAACAATCACAGAGAACAGCGGGTTTATTATGTTTGCACCTTTTCAAACACACAAACTCACAAAAGGGGAGCCAATTGTTAATGAGACAATATTCTGAATGTTTAAGTGTTGTTTCTTCTTGTTTTACAGTGTATTGGAATGAATATTATATATAAAATAACCCTTTCATTAAGGTCCTTGTATGTATTAATTATTATATTAATTAATAATTGTAAAATCTATCTCTTTGGGACTTTTCCCTATTGTTCTTTGAATTGATGCTCATAGTTACCCGGTATTGTGTCTGCCTGAACTCAGTTTTATTGTGCCTTGAAAACAATCTGTCATTTGTCATTTTGTCAACAGCTTAAGGATTCCTCTCTTCTCCATCCTGCTCTCCAGTGTGTGTGTCTCTCCCCAAGGTAACAGGTAAGCTTCTCTCCTGCTGGGTAGGATTCACTTATTTTGAGAATTTTCTACAGGGAATCTTTTCAAAAATGCTTCTCTTAAAACCCACTACTTTCCTCCTTAAAGAAATTCTTTGAAGATTGATACCACTCTGATGTCTGTATTGTAAATATGAAGTTACAGCTAACAGCTGGTTTGCTTAGTTTAGCACAAAGGCTGAAAACAGAGGAAAACAGCTAGTCCTGCACAGGACACCCATTTAAACTACGTCTGTTTTACATTTTAGTTTTCATGTGAATTATACAAGCAAGCTACAGCATGTTAGTTAGTTCTAGCATGCAAATGTTTTTTATTTGTTACTTTTGGGCAAAGCCAGGTTAGCTGTTTCCAGTTTTTGTGCTAAGCTAAGCTAACCAACTGGTGTAGGATTTCTCATGTGAGAGTGGTATTGACTTTCCAGTGTAACTCTTGGCAAGAAAGCATGTATGAATTTTTCCTGAAATGTTGAATTATTCCTTTGATGTCATTGTATGTGCCCCACAGTATCACCGTCCTCTAACACACAACTGAAGTTTCTCCCACATGTGTGCAGACTCTCAGAAATAATCAGAATTCCTCTGCTGATAGTATAATCTACCACTCTCACTATTACAATACACCCGCTGTTCTCTCTGAGAGCACACACACACACACGCACACACACATACAGTCATCTCACTTCAAACAGCATCTTTGGCTCAACCAGATCAAATGACACTGCAGCAGTTTACAGTAGAGGGCGTTCATTTGGGTAAGAAAAGAGAAGGATGCATTGAAGCTGGACTATGAAAAGTAGGGCAGGGTTTGTTTGTTTGGTTGTTTGCGGCTCTGCATGTTGCATGAACTCGTTGTACTGCTGTTGTAACTTAGACCTGCATTCCTGACACTCTCTGGTCTGTCACACTGCTCCTAGCTATCATATCTGATCATGTCACAGCTATGTTATGTGTCCATTGAATTCAAATAAGCCAGAACAGGTGCTCGTTTGTTTTTCAGCTGCAGGGGCCTTGGGTTTCCCGCAGAGCTGTATTTTTGGGTAGACGCGGTAATAGATGTCATTTTAAAGTGTTTATGATTACTTTAAAAGGAAAAATCCACCCACAGAGACCTCTGGCACTGCCACAACTGCTGGCAGTGTGCCTTGCATTTTGCTGTCTTCTTTTTTTCCTTTTCTCCTTGAGATAGCATGATATCTAATTACACAATGTGATCTGTCCCTGCCAGATGTCTCCAGTGCTGATTTTGATGGCTTAAAAATATCTAAAACTTAAACAATAAAATATCAGGTTTGTGCCAGTCTTTAAAAGTCAAAAATAAAGGCGTTTTTCTGGATAAATTTTTTCCCACACAGATCTGCATCCGTATATCCTGAAAAATATAAGTAAGCAGTCACTAAAACAGACCTAGACAACACAGGATGAGTAGAAAAGAACTTGCCAGGAGTGTATATTACAACTCTTCATCACATAGTAACTCTTGGAATGCGCTGAACATCACAAATGGATGATATATAAAAATGTAGGAGCATCCCAGGGTGGATTTGTTCTTTAAATTAATGCTGCACAATGCAACTTTCAACAGATGTGGCTGGTTTGTAATAACATCTCCCCTCTGTGGCACCTGTAACCTCTTGCAACATTCTCTGGAATTCCATTGGATTGGGGGGGGTAGAGCAGCGATGAATTGAGTGTAATAATACAATAAGGACAGAGGGAGAGCAGGGGGCGGAGGGGATAGAGACAGAGCAAATAAAGAAAAAGGAGGCAATGAACAAAAAGAGAAAGGGGGGGGGGGTTGCCTATGTGCTTAGCCATGGCCTTCGGTGGTAGAGTTCCTGTTGTTGTGGAGTGGGAGTTTCCCTCTGTGCCGGCCGAGAGGGAAACGATAGAGGAGGTCTTTTTCCTGGCTGACCAAGAATGCCCGGACCTCGAGGTCTTTCCTCCCCTTATGTGTGTTTTATACAAGTTTATGCCAGAGTTTCTATAGTAATACTGCAAACTGCTGTCCATCGCTTTTGCACTGGATCTCAACCAGTGTAACGCCAATGCATAAACATTTAAGCAGAGAGGCGAGTACAGAGGAAAACATTCCTCACAGGGGCACAGGGATGTCGTCTCTTAAACACCCCGTCCACCCTCACCACAGATTGGACTACACGTCCCAACATGCTCCCCCCACAATAGTAGGTGGGGGCCATAAATCCTGTCAGCCAATGGCTTTGTGTCTGGGGATCTGTGGTTGGTGTGTTGCACAGCAGCTGTTGTCAATGGCAACAGAGGTTTTCAGGGAAGCATGAGCTGGACAGCTGGTAGAGGGTCCCTCAGTCATCTGCCGGGAGTCACGTGATCCCCCCAGCAGCCAATCTCAGCCCTCCTCCCTCCTCTTTCCCTCACTCCTTCTTTCTCATTTGCTCGTTCCGGCTCTCATCGGCTGCAGCAGGAGGGGGAGGGGAGATGGAAAGAGAGGAGGGAAGTGGAGACAGAGAGGGAGGGTGGGAGGGAGAGGAGGCGAGGCAAGGGGCCAGCTTACACAGGGAACGAGTGGAAGAGCTTCAGAGCGAAAACGGAGAGCGGGAGTCTCTTTCCTCTGCGTGGTTATCACCGAGAGGGGTGAGGATCCCACGCACACACCCTGTTTGCCTTCTAGCCTCCATCCAGAGCAGCAGCAGAAGAAGAGAAGACAGAGAAAAGGACAGGAAAGGAGTGTTTGGTTGGATGTCTCAGACTGTCACACTCGGAGACTCAAGGATAGACAGAACCATGCTTCTGTGGAGAGGCGCAGCAGCAGCAGCAGCAGCATTTGGCTGCCAGGCTGCCTCGCCTGTGTGAGGAGAGCAGGGTTGGATTGCTGTTGGGAATACTGAACAAGGACAAGAGAAGAAACAAGGAAGGCAGCCGGCGATCCCGTGCCATGACTGGGAACAGGAGGAGGGAGGAGGCTTGCTGAAATCATGGACCAGGTGAGGATGGAGAGGAGTAGGGGAGGGACTGAAGGGGAAGCGAAGGGGATCACCACCTTTAGTGTGCTTCACATTCACACCTTGCTGACACAAAACACACACAGCAAAAGCATCAGCTCCTGGTGCATTCACAACATCCATCATCCCCCTTTCCATTCCCTCCAGGCGAAAACAAACAGCACAGCATGCTGCTTATCCTGCAGATGTGTTTTCTGCTCTCCCCCGGGCTAGGTTACACCCTGGGGGAGGAGGAAGGGGGGAAGGGGCTGGCAGAGGTGCTGCCATGAAACAGCCACCGGCAAGTGCCAGGTCTCTGGAGGGATGACACAGCTCAGAACTTCACCGGTTTATCAGTATCAGTACCGGGAATCAGATCAACACTCGGGAGAGGAAAAAAAGAAAAGCATAAAAAGAGGGGTGTGGCATGATCTGTCTTAACGTGTCATGTAGAAATTGGCACCCTTGTCCAGAGTTAGGATGGAGGCGAGAGGCGGGATGTCATGCAACAGGGTTCATATCCAGTGCGCGCCTGCGTTCATTCATAGGAGGCTCAGACGAGTGTGCCTGCTTCTTTGTAACATTGTGTACTCATGTCACAAGCTTTTTCAGAGAGTGTCGTCCACGGCTCCTTTTGTTTACTCCGAGAGCAGAACTGTAAGAGCAACTGTTTTCACCTAAAGGTAGCTTGATGAATTTTGCCTCCTTCACTTAAAACACAGTTTAGGTTCATTAAAAGCAAAGTTTGCCAGAGCTCCATGTGGAGGCCAATAGCTGCTGCTGTTATCGGGCGTTGTATCCAGGCTGGAGGCAATCAGCTGCTTGTAGTTGAGCGTGTGATGAATGGTTTAGAGGAGGAGAGAGCTCAGACACCCTCCTCATATCTCCCCTCCATTGCCCTCATCGCAGTGTCAGTGCGTCCTAGCCATTGATTACCTCATTCCCCCTTCCCTCCCTCCCTCCTTCTCCTCTGTTGTTTTGCGTCCTCTCCTCTCCTGAGGTGGAAGTGTTGTGAGCATCAGGTTTGTGATTAAGGAGGAGCAGGAGGAGGGGGAGATTAGGGAGGGAGGGGGGTTGTATGGGTGAGACACACAAGCCCAGCCCTTGGGTAAATTATGCATGTGGTCCATGAGGGCACCATCTCCAATCTGCTCGCTCAGGTTGGGGTGACGTTAGCCCCCCAGTATAGCAGAGATGATGTCATCACTGCTGCTGGTCAGACTATGGGTGTGTGTGTGTTTGGGTGTATATGGCTGAATGCATTGTGAGCAGGCAAGGGTACACGCCAAGTTTCCACTTGTTTGTGTGTTTTGTGTATCTCTTAACCCTATTTCTCCAAATAGGAAACCTCAGACAACAACACAGAGAACACAGTGTGTTGGAGAACAAGTAAACACCACGTGTATGGGTCATGGCACAGTGTTATACTCTCACACAGACACACTTTAAGTACTTACATTCTGCACCAAATAAAAGGGAGAACGGTGTAGCTTACAGCACAATATAGCTCACAGGAAACAAAAACTATTTATGAGACTGTGCAGTGCTGTGAAATGCTGACACGGCACGGCCTTGGTGCAGAGCTAAGGTTGGGTCAGTGTCATTTTAATAGATGGACCACATTGTGATGTAATGGCTAAATATGATTATGGCACTTCCTGTTCATCACGTGACTATGTATCATTGTCATTTAGCGACGTGGTTGTGAAGCTTTATCTCTACTTGTGTTTCCTGCCTTAGGCCTAAAGTGGCATCATTAGCTTAGTGTTTCAAGCTGATTCTGGATATACAGTGTGCATAAAAAGGATCTACTGTCTTTTGTCAGCGTAAACGTCCTGTGCAAATGTAAACAGAGGCATGTAGTGTTTACTATATGGTGGAAAGTTTAGAGGACCTCACCATGCAGTATCTGTGTCTTTCTGTGCCCTAATTTTTCAAGGACAGACGAGCACATGTTCCAACACACATGCACAGTGATAAGGAGGGCAGTGGCCCGGTGAGGAACAGGAAAAGGCTGGTTACATAAAGTGTCTGTGAGAGTGAATCAAGGGCAGCAGTGGGACACCTCTTTCTCTCAGTCTGTCTGCGCAGCATTCTTCTGCATCCGAGTAATGCCGTGCTCCACACGCTGCACATGATGTAACTCATCCTCAGCGGAGGTATCTGGTTTTAAAAGTTCATAAAACACACAGACTGACACTGCCTTTTTTCAAAGTTCTCATTGCAAAAAAAAACAGCCTGAGGACGATTAAACCGCCAGTTTGGCTCATTAGTGCTTTCCGATCAATAGTCATTAAGGCAGACCTGTGGTGACTGCTGCCCTGTGAACTCTATCCTGACCACATCCATCAGACGGAAACAAGTGGTTCGTTTTGCGAGCCAAGGAGAAAAGTTACCGCTAGATCATAAAAGACTAAGCTAGAAGAGAGCAACATTCAGGGATAATTTCTATTATCATCTATTATTAAACTTCTATTGTTTTGTCCTCAATCAACTTTATAACTCATCTTATGACTACTGTATGTAGTCAAGCAATGGAGGGAGCCCCTGATACTGCCAGATCAGCCTCAGTGATGTTGACTGCTGCTGTGTTTGTGCTGCTGTCTGAACAAGACTCCCTGGAGGCACGGTTTGGGTGGCAAGGCGACGTATGTCTAGCTGTAATATATGTGTGTATACAAGTTTGTGAGTGTGTGTGTGTGTGTGTGTGAGTCCCTGTAGCTCTCAGCCAGAGTTATCTGGCAAATTGTTTTGTCTGTTTCCCACAGATGTGACTGAAATGGAATGCAGTCAAAATTAGCTCAGAGCGAAATAGCCATGGAGGGAGATATTTTATGAGAGTGAAAATGTGTGTGCGTGTGTGAGAGAGAGAAGAAAGGGTCTTATTAAGTTACAAACGAGTTAGTGAGAGGGAATGTGAGAGACAACAAGTGTGAAAGAGGGAAGGAGAAAGGAAAAGAATGAATGTATGTGTGTGTGTGCACGCCTCGTGCTGGAACAGGTGGTCTAATCTGACGCCCATGGCACCCCGAAGCCCCCTGCTTACGCCTCTCCAATCTTTGGATTCTTAGGAATTTCTTGTTCTATTGTCCAGAACGGTAGAGAGTGAGAGACTTTAAAAGAATGAACTTTGTCTGCTAATTTGCATCTAAATTGAAATCAAACACACATATTTAAGCATATTTCGATCTTCTCCCCCATGCAGAGAGTTGCTGCAGCTTCTCTGACCTGGTTGTCCCTTTTGCATTAGAGGGAAGAGGGGCGTTACAATGGAAATTAACCACGCTAGAGGGGGAAAATAGAGTTTTTAAGATGTCTGTGTATGATGTGAGCGCAACATGCAGAAGACTCTGGGGACATTTGCGGGACACGAAGCTGTGGGAGTTCTTGATTGACACTGGCCACCATTACAATGTCTCTGTGGCAGATGAATGCATGTTTGCAGAATAATTACCATCATGGAAATCTTTGCATAAAACTTAATTTTGTACATTTATATTGTTATAGATTTTATCCACCTTGCTAGTGGCTCTGTGAGGCTGTACTGAGCTATGTGCTAAAGCCACATGCTCACGATGACTAGGTTGATACGTTGATTTTTATAATCATTGCATGTTAGCATGCTAATATTTGCTAATTAGCACTAAACACAAAGTAGAGCTGAGGCTGATGGGAATGTCATTAGTTTTCAGAGTATTTAGTCATAAACCGTACAAATTGAAATTCTGACCTGATGATGCCGCTAAATGAAAACATTACATCCTGGGGGAACAACAAAGTTCATGGGAATCCATCCAGTATTTGCTGAGATGTTTCATTCAAGACTGAATGAGCATTCGACACTGGCTTTCCTAGAGCCACTATAATAAATTGTCTTTTACTCCTCCATTTTCTTGTATTTCATTATATGGTGAAAAGAGAGAAGTTTCAGCTTGAGCAAAGTAACATACATTTTGGGCTATTTTTGCTTTTTTAAGCATATATCAAAACATATTTAATAAGTAACTGTCAACATTTTTGTGATTTTTTTCCCAAGGTATGGGGATGTGCATTATGTGAAGTGTACGCTTAAGGTATGTGTGTCTTTGCGTGTGAAGGATGTTAGCACAGGATTCATGTTATTAATTCAGGCTCTGTTGGTTTTTCAAGCAGGGGATAACCAATTGGTAGATGTCTGTAGGCAGACAATGGGCAGATCATCCAGTGAAAGAAACTAGGACACCCATCTCCTGGAAGTAAACAGCCACTGTTCAGCTCTGGACAACTACTTTAGACCTCAATCTCAATGCACTTGAGTGGCGAGCAATGAATAAATGCAGATGGCGGGGGCAGTTGGGGGGTGTTCTCCCAAAGGGGTCAAAGGGCAGGCCATGTGGTTAAAGCCCTTCCTGTCAGCAGCACTTTGCATCAGTCCAGCCCATGTCAGGGATCTGCGGGCTGATGACACAGGATGAGAGCAGCTGAGCAGAGGATAATGGAACAAAACAGAGGGATGAGGTTTATCAGTAGCATGAGGAGTCCATCCAATTAAGAGGCAGTTTTCTACTGAATCAGCCCAATTTAACCTAATGGGCCTGTTTTCTGTGCACAGCACTCAGTTTAGCATGTTTGTGACCCATGACCAGGTCAGTCTGTCTATCTGTTAGTGTTATTTTTCCGGCCTCCCGCTTCTTCTTCTTTTACGTCCTTGAGTCTCGACTTCAGTATCCAGGTCTTGTGTGAGGATGTCAGTCTAGAATGAACAGCTGTGCAACTGATGCCTGCTGTTTCATTACTTTGATCATTAAACAGGCCACAGAGCAGCCCTACTGTTGGGCACCACAGCTGCATACCAATAATAAACTGTACGCTTAACAAGCCACTGACCTCTTGGCCTATTTTACAAACTACTGAAGATAAAACAATTCATCAAGACAATGTTGTCTATCTAAACAACACGTGAAGTGGAATTTCAATGATCCTGTTTGGGGCATCACCACTCCTCTCTTATTCGATCACCACACTGAGCCTGCTCATGCATCAGATTACACGTTAAGGCACTCATGTTGTACACATCCAGAACAGACTGTTCCTTTACACGTTGCTCAGTCCGCTCCATTTTTTAGAGCCATATTTTGGGATCATGTAGCATCAATATCATTTCCATAAATCCTGTTAAATCCCACTTACGGGAGCTAAAATGAAAAAAAAACTCTCTCAAGTTCTCCACCCTTATGCCGCCTGGTCTTGCAAACAATGTAATGAGCCCCCTTGTGGCCTCCAAATGCAACTGTGGCTCAATTTTTAATCTTTTCAGAGGGATTGAGGATTATCTATTTAGGGAAATCTCTGCTAAAAGAACAGATGGTGGTCTTTTTACAGAATTCAACCTAAAGAATAAGAGGGTGTTTGTTTGCGTTGCTGTTGATGACAATGCACATTTATTACTTCACAACGGGAGATATATAATCCTTTCTGGCTTGGTGGGCTCTTATCAGCGTTTTGGATATTGACATTCCTTGTAAATTCAGTATATCTTTGTATGTGTGTGTACCCAGTATATATTAAAAGGGTTGACAGGTGAGCATTGACAGTCTTTTGTTCCTTCTGTTCTTATGTACAGTATATGATTTAGAGTCGAACATTAAGTCTAACATTAGAATTGCACTTCTAGTGAAGAAACTGCCACTAGATGAATGTTTTTACAGCAATGGTTGGCTGGGTGATAACAAGGACCTTTCTGAAGGTTAAAAATCTGTCAAAGCATTCCTCTTGTGTGGCTTCCTGTCCTCCAAAAGAAGAACACCCTGCCTTAAGGCCATGTCTAGACAAACTTATCTCTGAGTTTTAAGGCCAGGAAAACGCTCGGATTAGGATATGATCCCTCACACATACAGGATTATTCAGTTTACTGTATATACTGTAAAAGGTGTGGCTTAAAGCTTTTGTTGTACCACAAATGCTAAGATCTCCCGTTGTCCATATTTAAATCACCAGAGAGGAGGCCTGCATGAATATTCAAATTAGGTTGTAATCACAATCTGTGCTCTGTCATGAAAATTAATCAGCAGTAACTGCTTTTTGTGTTTTTTTGGCCGTAATTAGTTTAATTAAGTTTAGCCTGCAGTTTAGGTTTTTATTAAACCTTCATTCAAACAGGTAAACGTCTTATTTAGAAATTTTGAGAGACTTGACCAAAAAGGCAGCATGAATCACATCAATCAGACAAATTAGACTTACAAATTCTAATATATAAAACACTGTCTATATGAGTATAAACAATGGTTTGTGCAGTGCAGATTCATTTACTGGACTAGTTTCAAAAAGTTTGTTGAAGCTTTAACTGCCAGTATGAAGTCAAAATTCTCTTTAAGGGGAAGTAGCCACCTTGAAATGTCCACAGTAGTTAAGTTTTAGGATGTGTGATCAAATCAAGTTGGGTTTTTCCAAAAGAAAATCCTTCAATTGTCCATTTTCCATTGTTTATTCAGGCTGGTATTCAGGGAACATGCCACCTACTCTAATAATATGCCATTGTCAATGTGATAACTTTATGCGAGTTATTTTTGAAAATCCTGACTCATCAATGTCCAGCAGCAAACTGTTTTGCAAATATCAGATAAACTGGTTCCCAAATGTGACTCAAAGACATCTTTCATCCGTCGAGTTCATTTCATTGCCCCCCCTCCATGCCACAGGAAGTGATGCTAGAGGCAGGAGGTGGAGCTGTGAAAGGTAAAAAGGCTGCAGACAGTTGAGGTGATGGGCAGCAGGAAGGAAACTTGCAGCACTGTTACTGAAACTATGATCCTGTGTTTATTTCCCCTAAATCTCTTCAAGAGAAAAGGTGGAGGCGGGCACTGCAGGGATGTCCTCTGAAGAATGTGTGCCAACCATTTATAGTAACAGCAAACATTTATAGATGGATATGACTCACTTGTGTTTGTCTGGACCTTTGAGGAATAGATTGATCAAGACAGACTGGAGACTTTGGGGAGTTGAATCAATTGTCATTAGTGCAAATTGTGACACCTGAACATCCACTACTACAGACTCGGGGCATTTCCTCCTCTTTGTGCCTTTATCTCAAACACTCCCACATGGCCACTCTAATCAGCTCTGGCCATGTTAAAGTCTGTGTCTGGGCCAGAAAGAAAACTACATTAAGTGGAGGCCCAGCAGTTTGCGTTTTGGGAAGAGATAGTGTATCAGCTTGTACAGAAAGATAGGACTTTAACTGCCTTCGAACAGTTTTGACAATGAGCTTACACACATAAAACCCAGAAAAACTTTAACAATGAGTAGATGTTGACACACATGCCTGAATGAGTGGTGAAAAGTTTTAAATCGTGTTCATTAAACTTGTGGCAAACCGGCCAAGAGCAGAGGCTGGTGGTAGTTCTTGGCTTGCGTGTGTTTGTACGTGTGTCTGCGTTCTTGGCCTCAGTGAGTCATTCAGTCCACTATCCTACGCAGCCGAACGTCTTGTCCAACAGACAGAACTTGACTTAAATTTTTCTGCAGCCAGTCTTGTCCACAGGCTCATAGTTGTGTTCTGCCTGAGTTACTGTGGCCTGCAGAAGAATGAACGAGGCAGCTGCAAGAGAGAAGAGGGATTACATTGAAATGTAGTGTGGGGTGAGGCCGGGAGAGGAGACGGGTCAGCATATCTACAGAGATGACAGACAGGACAAAGTGTAGAGGGCTTGGTTTTACTGGATATCAAAACGATAGTGGTTGCTTCCTGACCAGTAAGCAACAAAAATCAGTTGTTGATTTTTTTTATTGTCTCTTAATTTCTTGAACAGATCTGCTTGACTCTGCATATTCCACACCTCTACTGTTTTTTGTTAGTTTCAGTGCAGTCTGAAAACCTATAAGCAGACCATTAAATCCTTCTTGAGTTGTGTAATTTATTGCGGTTCTGTTACATTATTGCAATGCAGTGCAGACTTTATTTTAATTACGCTGCACTTAAACTGCATCATCACTCAAGGTTGATGTCAAATGAATGCAGACTGTGAAGGATTACACAGCTCAAGCAAGTTTGCAGAGTACTTATTCATTTTCATATCACAAGGAAATCAATGGAAACCAATGGCTACCCAGAATGTGGGGAAAAATACATCCAGACTGTACAGCCTGCATTTGAAAATGGCCAACAAAAATGAAATGTGTGCATGATTTGCAGTTAGCCAACACACTGTGATGCTCCTTTGTTTTTGTGTTGGGCATGCTAAAGCAATGTGGCAAAAGTAGCCTAGTTGCATATATATATATACACTCACCTCCACACCGTAGGATATAGGCCTAGTTTTTATTGAACTAACTTCATTCCACAGTTGCAAAAGAAGAAAGACTAAAAACCTGCTCCAAACAGTGGCTGTGTGCATCAGACAAACTCTCCTACTTAGTGCCATATCATTGCATCTAAATGTATTTCCTCGTGCAACTATTGTTGTTTTTATAAAGTAACTATCACATAAATGATCACATCATTAATTAATTATGTATTTTTCTTGTTTATATGTGAATTTGTGCTCTGGCAACATTGCAACAACCTAAACTTTCATAGCAATGGGCGAGAAAGAGAGAGAGAGATAGATCTCATCTCATGGAAACAAGTGTCTGCCACTACAGATCAAAGTTTCCTCCTCACAAGAGGAAGAGGTGTCCAGGCTGGACCCTGATCCTTCTCACAAGAGGTGTTACAATAAATATCACAATAGACAGTGAACTCAATGATCATTACTCCCCTGCAGCAAAGTCGAAGATATAAGCCCAAGAATCGTTAGTGATGTCACCGTCACGCGGAAGCCCTTCTGCCGGCTGCACAGGTCCGTGTGTGGTGGTGGCGTCACTCACTGATCCTTCAGAAATTCTTGGGAAACTGTAGCGTGTGTGTGGAAGCTACCGCGCTACTCGGTCAACAGTAGCGCTTCGTTACTGAAAAGCTATTTGCTTCAGAAAATAGCGACACTACCACCAAGCTACTGAGAAATGTAGTTAAACTAGTAACTGCGCTACTTGTAGCGACGCTACTGCCCAACATTGCACCTGACGTACATAATGTTTCCACCTTGCCTGAAATTATTTGGCCATGCCAAAGAGTTCCTAAGACTATTGGTTCAAACAGGACAAGGGAGCAAGTATGTATGATTGGACTGAGCAAAGGCTGTAGTTCAGACTGAATTCTTCTCTAATTTATGTGAAAAGTTTCAGTATGCCTGTGCAGCACAGCTACAAAGCCTGCCTGTGGTGACCAGTCAGCTGTTTCCTCCTCTCGTGCCAGTTGTCCGGCCAGACAAAGAGGAGGACTCCTATCACGCAGAGAGTGGGAATTTACGGCTCCATGCAGGCCGGGGTCGCCGCTCACCCCTCCCCTCAACCTTCCCACAACCCTCTTCAAAGGAGTGCCACAGGAGCCTCTGTGTCAACAGGCAGCCAAAGACAACCAGAGTGTGAAGCATACAGCTGAATCACTCTCATATCTGCTTCTCATTCACAAGTACATAAATATTCAAACAGCTCCCTCACTCATCGTTGACATCAACGTCTCAATCACGCATGGTCTTTTATGTGTTCATACATGCTTAGCAATAAGCAGCTGAACATTACCTCTTAAGCTTATGTGAACACAACTTGCTGGTATTCCTATTCTCATAGTCTGACTTTCACTGGCTCCTGACTCGGACTGACTGCTTACAGAGCTCACCGGAAACATTTTAGGTTATCAGGCCCAGACAATGATAATCAGGTTTTTATTACATTAAAGACAGATTGAAGGTTACTTTTTTATCAAATCAACTGAGAGAGATAAAGAGAGAGAGACATGGATAGTAGCCTATGGCAGGACTTGCACATTGTGTCGTTTTGGCCCTTAGCTGTAGGAAAACCATCCAAGCACCTTCATTAAATGAAACTGTATCAAGTAGAGGGATAGTGTGGGCTGCTTGACAGAGAATGGAGTGTTACACACTCTGTAGAGGCTTAAAGTAAATGATGTTGAAAAGACCTGGCAACTACACTCCTCTAGACTGAAAGTATGTGTGTGCAGAGGGGGGTGACGGACGCTTACTGAAAGGACAGACTCAATAACTTGGGGGAAGTGGAGTGAAACAGAGGAGATATCAAAGAACGAGGGGGCAGAAGCCTTGGAGGGGGCGTAAAGTTGCAATAAATGGAGTGACCACAATTAATTGTAGCATACCAGTGCACACGCTGTATGAAGTGGCCTAGAATGGTATGAAGGATGGCAGGGAATGCCCATCCACCACTCCCTCCACCTCCCTGTCTCCCCTCGCCTCCACTGTCTCAGCAGAATCTTGCTCCACCCAGGCAGGACCACTTGCAGAGCCAGAGGGAAGACGGAGTTGCGGGGCGCGGTCAAGCGAGTAAATAGGATGATGGTTGTTTATGGGTTTGTCCTACGAGGCGCCAGGCTGTGTGTGTGATTATGTAATGGCCGAGGGGAGGCCTCTCACAGTCTCTGGATGCTCCCTGCTCGTCCCCATCCGGCCCTGGAGGGAAAGAGATCGGGGCGTGTTGCCTCACATCACCATCAGATTGGGGGCTTACTGAGTCAATCACAGGGACATACCCAACGCCTGAGGCTGTGTGTCAGTGACTAAGGCTGACCCAGAGACACAGCACAAGGAAAAGAGAGTCCTCAGACATCAAGTGCAGTATGGGAGATGAAAGCCACTTCTTTTCGCTAGATGCGGATACAATTACAGCTCTTTTCTGTATTTTAAAATCAGCATTTTAAAATACGCTTACCCGCATGCTGAGATATGACACATGACACCTCAAACGCACACACATTCATCCTTGTCTCTCTGCACCTCTCAGCCTCAGTAGCCATCAATAATAGAAAGGCCGATTTTACTTGGCTGACAGGGAAATTGATGCGTAGCGTGAGCATGTATCTGCATGCAATCTGGGAAAAGACGTGGACAAACCTCAATACAGGAGGGGTTTACTAACATCGGATCATTCTTCCCACAGACGTGTCCAGGCACAGACTGATTTATCCCCCCTCCTGCTGGAATAGAAAACACATGTACTACTGGAAAAGACAGAAAAGGCTGCAGAGATAGATCCTGACTCCAAGAAGGTCCAGCTGTGACAGCCCTCACGCTCTTTGACCCTCCAAAAAGCAAGCTCCATGAACCCCACTGTCTGCCTCATCACCCTCCCTTTTCTCAGAGACCATCTGTCCTGCTATCCCACCTTAAGACCAGGATACTGCTGCTAAGCCTCTCTGGGCTCTCACTCTGCCACGGTGGATTTCCAAACAGCAGCATACTCACAGAAACTACTTTGGCTGTGCTGTATAAGTAACCTGGAGGGGAAGATTTGGGTCACATATGGTAATTATCTGAATCAAATTGGAGATGAGTGGAGGTCATGACTAGGACTTTTGGAGAGTGTCTTCTGTAAGCCTTTGGCTGGGGTATTGTGTGTCTCAGAGCAGGCCAGAGGCACAGGTTGGAGGCTGTGAAGAAAGAATGAGTAGACAGAGGAGATGGAGTTGGCTGAGTTGGCAGCTGCAGCTCTTGGCGTGGGAAGGCTCCCGTAAGCTGCTTTCCCCCCCTATGACTCTGGTCTGTTTCCCCATAGGCAGGCAGGCTTTTGAAGTGGCTCTCTGATACTTGCACCCCTCAGAGTAATAGTAGCCACATGGGCCCCCAGCTTTGAACCATCACAGTGGCTGAAGCCAGAACCATGTCTCCACATTTTTATCTTCTTTCCCTTTTCGTTTGTCATCACTTTCTTCCCTTCTTTAGACGTATGGACTGTAATGTTTACACCTATACATTGTGCCATAGCTACCATGGAGCCCATATAGAACGATAAAGGATAACTTCGTGGCAGCAGTCTGAAGTTCCTGTCCTGTTGATGAGTAAGCTTCCTCTGACATTACTGCACATGTACTGATTCACATCAACAGTGTTCATCTACAGGCAAAGTGGCTAAAAATATAAATCACTGAATACTTTTCCGAGAATGTATGAATTACAGTCTATTGTCTCTTTGGGCGTGGAATGAATTCTGACACCTCTTAATAAATCTTAGGTCTTTTTTTTAGCCCTTTTCTGTTGTGTTCATGTGTTTATCATGAGTCACACTTTTGTTAGTAACAGTGAGTTACAGTTAGGCTGTGAGATTTTTTTGTACACCTCAAATAATGTCTCATACATCCCATTTTGTAATGCTGTGGTTTAGTGTTTTTGGAGTACATCAGAAGTTTGACATTTCTGTGTCACTATAAGGTGATCAGAGCTGTCTGTTAATCAGCTGGTCAAAGGATAAGTGCATTTTGATAGAAGAAATAAAACATGCCAGAAATTTACCTGTTGTTTTTTTCCTCAGTTGTGAAGATTTGCTTTTTCAGCAGCAATTTGAACCGTTTTATGAGACTTCATAGACCATTATCTCCATCTTGACCAGATATAACATTCAAATGCTGCTTCTATGTTGATGCCTCAGTATATCCAATATTAGGTTCACATATAATAATGAAACACTCATATGTGCTATCCGGCCTGTACGAATACCTTTACTTTTGAAACTTAAGTTTAACTTGATTAATTTGTCCTGAATACTTGTTAAATTGTTAACAACTCACATTTATTTCCA
Source organism: Lepomis gibbosus (assembly GCA_029875015.1). Classification (NCBI taxonomy): domain Eukaryota; kingdom Metazoa; phylum Chordata; class Actinopteri; order Centrarchiformes; family Centrarchidae; genus Lepomis; species Lepomis gibbosus. Next base: position 13,350 of record JAPMOB010222013.1, on the reverse strand, counting down.
GAATGTTCCCTAAATTACTGTAGAAAACAAGTTTCTTTCTCTTTTTAAATTCCTACTTTTACTTGCTGTCTTGGTGGCATCAGTCACCCCCCCCCCCATTCTGCTCTCAAATGCTTTGGCACAGCCAGAGGGAGCCCGCACGCTGTGGGTTTGCAGGGCGGAGCGCACAGATTTACCCAACGCACCCTCCTATAATTTGACTCTTTTCAGTTCCCACAGTGTCAAGTTAACGACAATACAATACATCTGCAGCAGTATTTAGTATTTCAAGTGATGGTGTCCATCATACAATCCTAGAATAAGTCTGCAAAAGACAAAAAAATTAATAAAAAAGATATTGTGGGCGCATTGTCAGATGACTGGGCCTATTGTATTTTTTGAAGTGTGAACATCATTCAAAACATATGACAACAACAACAACTATAATAATAATAATAATAATAATAATAATAATAATAATAATAATAATAATAAAAATCAACTTTATTTAAACAGTATTTTTCAAAAAAAGTGCTTTACACGGTTGAACTGAACCAGAATTAAAACCTTTCAGAAATGAGGTAATAAAATCAAACAATTAAAATAATCAAAAATTAAAATTGATATGCAACAATAACATAAAAATGATAACAATAACTTCGAGAAAAGAATACCCCACTAATTGTTTATCTATAGTTTCCAGAAATGTTACAAGGCGGATTTCTCTCTCTCTCGGATTTCTGTGAAGCTTCCGCAGAAATGCGGAACACACTTTACTTTGAAGGCAGAGTCTCCGGACTTCCTGTGTCCCCCTCGTGTGTTTTGACGCTGCTGCAGTCCTCTTCCAAGCAGAGGCCGAGCAAAGAGGGATTTAGTTATGTACAACTGATGCGGTCTGGCGGTAGAAGAAGAAGAGGAGGAGGGGGGTAAGCGCGCAGAACGGCCCGAAACAACGGGAATACAGTGGGTTTTTTTTTCTTTGGAAGGAAAGAAGCTGAATAAGTGTTGAACATATAAGTTTGTGTTTGTGCGGAGCTTTGTTACTCTCGGAGCTCGCCGTCTGCCTCTGTTGCCGCCTGTGCAGCAACAAATCTGCCTCTCCTGGTCGCAGCCAAACAGTTTCTGCTGTCCAATGAATGGAGTTGCTTTTTGCCTTGTTGGAATACCACCCTACTCTGACAACCACGTAAGTACACCGAGCTGTTAACTTCGCTGCTTACCGATCATTATATTGATACCTGGTCTTCATTGTGTTTGGACAGGCTGAAGTGGAGCGCAGTGGGGCTGGTCAGAGAGCGTGATTTCCTAAGAGGATTAAAACTAGTTTACATAGCCACTGTGTACACACTCGCCGACAAACTGTACAGAAACAAAGTGTTTCATTAGTGTTTTTCTGCAGCTTTTGATGTTTTTTGGACAGCAAAAGTGCGCGCCCGAGCAGCTGCTTCACAACACTGACCCAGAGTCACATTTAACGCCCGCTTTGCTCCAATCTTTTGTCCGCCTCTCGCTGCATCAGGAGGCGGACAGGCTGCCAGTAGAGACGGGACATCCAGAACAGGGACGGTGATTGTAGATCACTTCTTCATCAGTGATACTTTTTAATGTTTAATCAGGAAAATTAGTCAACTAATTGTCACTTTAACCTGAAAGTTTGCTGTTTTTTAAAAACTAAACAAGCCATCAAACAGCCACACGTGATGTTTCTTAGGTAGTGATATAATAATAAGATGGGAAAAGCATGAACTTTAGTCAGTGAGCGTCACAAGACTTGACAATCACCGGCAGAACGAAACCTCTCCTTCATAACTGTATCATGCAGCAGTAGCTCCATGCATATAGGTTGTAAAGATGAATTGCACCCTTAACATCAGCTTATATTCTGCATCCATCCTCCAAAGTGAACAGCTTGTGATGTTCTTTTGGCGATTTACACACACACACACACATACACAAAAACCTTACTCATAAAAGACAGTTATAAATTCAGTTCCTTCTGGTCTGACTCCAGGAATGTGTTTGTATATTGAAGCACTGATGTAGCACAGTGAAGTCATGAGGTATAAGAGTGTAACTCTTAGTGCTGGTCTACTACTTGAAGGGGGCTATGGTTTGTCATCCTGGCCTGGTGCTGTTTGTGTGGGTGGATCTGCTTTGATTTAACACCAGAGGGTCCTTTGCTTCATGTGTAATGTGGTTGTGTCAGGGAGTTGCTCTGGTGCTTTGCTATATGAATCTGGTGTGTATGTTTGTGTTTGTGTGCCGCCTCTGCTGTCACTCTGTTTAGTGTGCTCAGTCCTGGTGTAATTAGCAATATGTACGTTTTTTTTGTCAATGATTTAGTTTGATTTAGTTTTTATCTGTTGTGTTAGTCTATCCCTTTCATCAAAGAACAACGTTTCCTCCTTTGTGGTTGCGCTTTAATTGAGCCTCTCTGGTTGTATGGCGCTGTAACAGAAAAGCAAATGTTCCTTCAAACACGTTGAATTCACTTTCATCCTTTCAATGTGGCGCTTGTTACGTACAGTGTTGTTGTGAAATGTCAAACACTTTGTAGTAAATGTGTAACAACTGCCCATAAAACTTGTGAAATGAACAAGAACTCATAAAAACTACAAAAAAGTGTCTGATATCCTCCAGTATGACTCTCTATACTGTTGGATGTCTGTTTTTACATAAACTTCTATGCTGACCTCAACCCTGACCTGTTTCATACCTGACCTCTGACCCTGCATGTTTCAACCAACACCCAGCTCTTATTTAGCCGGGCCTTTCTCTGCATGTTATCTCACTCCAGTCAGAGAGAGAAATCTATATGAACCCTGTTTTGTTGTACAGTAGACTAAAATGATCCTCTTGATGTGAAACTGAAATTATCCAATAAATAACCTGCATGTCTTTTCCTCGGCTCTCTTCCCTGTGCTTGAGCACTCATCCATTTAGATGCAGTGATAAAGACCCAACAATGAGATGCAAAATTACACTGTAATTTGATTACATGTTTAATTTGTGAAAATGAGACACAAAGTAAATCAGCCTTTGTGTGTCGGTTCAGCGTCTGAGCGGGAGGAAGGGAGGGAAGTGTTCGCTAGATGAGAGCAGTGATTATGTCCATTGGGGCTAGTTTAATGCTGTTAGCAAGCCTGCTCTAATGTAGCAGTGCAGGGTTTGTGGGTGAGATCAATAGAGGCAGTGGACGGCAGGGTGGGGCAGAGGGCAGGACAAGCCGCGGCCTGGATGCCTCATGCTGCATTGTGCCACGTGATTCCGGAGTATATTGATGATGGGAAACACGAGAGCGCTTTCATGAAAATCTTGAGGTGAGCCGGTCGATGTTTAAGCCCCTCCGTTGTCCCTGGGGCACGTGTACCAGTTTGCGTCAGTGTTTGTTCTCTGATCCACTGCAGACTAAGGCAACATTATCCTGTAGTCTCCTGAGTGTCCAGACATGACTTGCACACTATTGATGACAATGGGTATTTATATTTTTTGATGATCCTTAACCTTTTTAGCCCTGCTCTTTCTCTTGATCGGTGAACTGTCTTTACACCGAGGTCCAGCCCTGCAGGCCTGCTAATAGCTTCCTCAGGATCATTTGTAACAGTCAAGAGCCAAACTTCAGACAGAGGCTTTGGTTGATCCACAAGCTGCCTGTTAGTCCTCTCTGAACGCCTGCTGATCCAGCTGATCACAGGACAACCAATTCAGAGAGGTTGCACACTCATCCAGTTCGCAGGTCCAGGGTCAGCTCCTGGTCCAGGCAATGTTAACTGAAAACAGCTGAGTGATGCTCCAGAGGAAAGCATTTCTGTGATCATTAGCAGATGGTTTCACCACCTACTAGGTACATAGCATAGACTATAATGTAATGCTGGGAATTTATGTGATTTTAGAAAACTGTCACTTTCTTTCATTTTGCGGGGTGGTGATGGCGCAATGGATAACACACATGCCTTTGGTGTGAGAGACCTGGATTCGATTCCCACTGCAACCCATCCACCATTGTGTCCCCGAGCAAGGCACTTAACTAATCATTGCTCCAGAGGCGTGCGACCTCTGACATATATAGCAATTTTAAGTTGCTTAAAAGCGTCAGCTAAATAAATAAATGTAATGTAAATTTAATTTTCATCCATCTTTGTCGGCATATCCAAGTTCCCTGTTCTATGCCGATGATTCCTAACCTGAGGGGTTACTAGATAACTTTTTTTTGCACCCCTGTAATATTCTTTTTTTTGTGTAAGTTTTCTCTCATTTTGTGCTTTCAGTCTAGGAAGGAAAAGTTTCTTTTAAATTGAAGTATTCATGTCAGCATATGTTGTTTTGTTTTGAGGGATCACAAGACAAAAACTACTCTGTAGTAAACTAACTTTGTACATTTCCTTCTAGTGCAACACATATAGCAATCTGATTATGATTTTGTATACATTACCATAATGTACCCTTTTGTGCTAACAGAAAGTGATGCAGAAGTTGTGTGACAACAAAAGTGACTCATGCTGCAAATTATGAGTTGGGAAACTTCATGAAAAGCTCGTCACCGAAGCTCTCCCACCACGCTCTGATTTTTTTCCAGCAAGATATACTTTATTAATCCCACAAGGGGAAACTCAATGTTTTTACTCTGTTGTTAATGTTAGTATTTTACACAGGTCTGACATACACACTTATATAGCAACATATACTCCTATAACAACAACACATGGAGAGATGTAAGAGCGAGGGAGCTGCCTCTTGGTATGGCGCCCCGAGCGATTGGGGGTTCAGGGGCTTGCTCAAGGCCTCCTTCGACAGTGCCCAGGCAGCGAACAAGCACCTCTCCAGCTACCAGTCCACACTCCATATCTGCGGTCCAAACTGGACTTGAATTTCTAGCCAAGTCCTTACGGATTTATCTACTGCTGCTCCGTTTAAGTCTTTTATGTATTACATTGTAGGACAGGATTGTCCACCAACATGAAAAAATATAATGTCGTTAGCACCCACAGTTGTTTTCATTTATCAAGGCTGAAGGAGCTACATACCCAAAACATGGTATTTATAACACATACTTTCTTTTTTACTGTGCCATGGAGTGGGTGGAGCTACACAGTGGATACAGAGAGCATCACAGTAAAGTGCGTGTACACACTGTGTGTACAGAGTGCCCTGCAGCAGTCTATTAACGCCATTAAATCATCTCTCGCACCTTAACACCTACACCCTCCCGCCTCGACACTGTCACCCCTCCTGCATACCTCAGCTCCGGGCCTCAAGACGACAGCTGCACTGCTGCTTGCACCTCACATCTACAATCGTAAACCTGGAGAGTGTGTGTGTTGACACACTTTAATCACTCTCGTACAAACACACACACAAACACACACACACACAGCTAAGCACAGGTGTTCACAAATATGGGCACTCCAGCATGTTTACATCACACTTAAAGGGTCAGAGTTACACACACACACAACTCGTAATCTGTGCGCAGGTGCATGAAACATGGTCTCCCACACACACTGCACACACTGTATTCAGATGCCTTCTGTTTTCAAGTTAGCTTCATGGAGCGTTTGCATTTGGCCTTCTCCCCTTGTTTGCATGAGGAAGTCCTTGATGCTGTACAAATATCGTGCAGCCAGCGTATAGGTGGGCGAAGGACATCTGTCATCATTGACCTTGTTTCCTGTGTTGAGAGGGGAGCGGCTGGTGTAGTGCAGCTCTGCAAAACAAGTTGCTAATGTTGCTGTTTCTGTTGCTAATGGCTGTTTATTGATCTCCTTTTAGTCATTCTGTCAGTCAGTCAGTTGGTCTTTTCCCTCTGTAAGAATCAAAATTAACTGTCAATAATTGAATTAGGTTAGTTTTTACATATCACATAGGTCTGTGAATTTAATTATTATCATGATTCTGTTTATTATTAATGGGAATAGCTTATTTAAAAGTTCAGATGTATATTTCATATTTTGCAGGTAACTCCTTAGAATCCAGTTTTTCCCTTTTATTCATTTTAGTAAGATTGTATATTCGGTCTGAGCTTGTTCCAACTCGTATTTGATTTTTATAAGACTCAATGTTTTTTTATGGCTGCACTGTTCCACCAAATGGAAATATGTAGATTTTATTAACATTTTATTTTTATACATTAATCCAAAACTCAATCTAGCATTTTTGGTATCTTTTGAATCATTGGGATCCCCACAAGAATTCAAAATAACGTTTGTGTTTGTATACATAATTTGTGGGTTTGAACAAAGGCTTGGCTACACAGCTTGTAAATACTAACCCGCTGGTGGGTTGGCCGGTTAAAGAAGTTTTTTAGTTTTGTTTAGGTTACTGGGAATGTGCACATAATTAGAATGTCATTTTTCTAGAAGTGCACAAAAATTAGGTTGATTAAAAACAATTGGATATCAGCTAAGTTAAAAAGTTGAAGGTAAATAGAATGTGAAGGAGGTTCTTAATTTAGAGCTCAGGAGGACTGATTTTCTCTGATGGAAATTGCACCTATCATTATTTTCCTCTGTTGATACTGAGTACTGTTCTTATACCACTGTTTTCTTTCCCCCTACATTTAAAATCTGCAGACCTAAGTGAGCTGACTGGTAAGGTACAGTGAAGACAGAAACTAAAGTTCTACTTGACTAAGCACCCTTAAGTGGATTTCATTTTGATTTTACTCCTGTACTGTGTGTTATTGTATAGTGCTGTTATTTCTCTTTTCAGCACATTAGCTGGACGTGAAGTTTACCTGTTCAGAAAAGTGTCAGATCTTACCCAGTCAACTTTGCAGGCAGATCTCATTCTCTCTGTTGTCCCCAGCTGGATGTGTTTCATGTGGCGTCTGACTCGCAGGCACTGGGAGGTTTGGTGTGAAACAAAGCCTCTCTCAGAAACAGATGAGAGCTAATTACATTCAGCCTGTTGATGGTCTGGCCTGCGTCAGTGCCTCTTTGTATTTGTGCCTGCAGAAACACTGTGTGTGTGTGTGTGTGTGTGTCAGTGTGTTGTTTCTGTGCAGGAAAGTTCGAGGCTGTCATACAGTACTGTATGTGAGAGGCTTTGTGTTGACGTGATGTTCTGCACACACAAGGAACGAAGAACAGGTCAGGTCTTGCACTGAAATGCAGTCTTGACTCTGTATGCATCTGTCTGCTGGATTGGTCTGAAGGCAGCAAGGCTGGGTTTGAATCAGGGTCAAGGTTCAGAGGTTAGGGGCCCCCCACGTCACACACCCCTGTATAGAGCTTAAGGAGGCAGGAGGGTACCCTTGTCACATAAGGGACCACAGGGGTTAAGCAGGGGCCGCTGTTTAACCGATGTACATTCAACTGATCGGATCCTGAATCTTGTTTTGTCTATCTCACGTCTCAGTATCAAATGAGACATTTTTTGCATTGCGTTCTCATCATGTTTGCATTTTTGCAAAGAGGCCTGACGATAAGAATGTTTGCAGAGCGCTGAATGCTGCTCTGTGTCGTGCTCCAATCAGCTGTGGAAGTTTTTTTACGAACAGCGGGGATTGCACTGGAATGCGAGAGAGGCAAATTCAGGAGGCGGCTAAGGAGAAAAAACAGGGCAGAAGAAATGTAAATAGACTAAATCCGGATGAGTCACGAGGGCAGAATGATGCCAGTATGACAGCCAAAACACAATGAAGCAATGGAACATGAAGATGAGCAAAAAGAAAGCAGGTCACGTACAAGGGAGTGTTTACTTACATGATGTTCTACAATGTTGTTGGTTGTACCAGTGATGGTTCAGTTTTATTATAGACTAACCTGCCTATTACATTCTTGATTAATAATTTTGCCTATAAAATGTTAGAAAGTATGAAGGAAATGGAGAAAAAAGTTAAGGATGTCTGAAAAATGTCACCTCAGGCTCTGAAAAAAGAAATTTCTCAGAGCCTGAGGTGACCTCTTCAACTTCCTTGTTTTATCCAAGCAAAAAAAATCCTTACATTTTAGAAACAGTAATCAGAGTTTAATTGGCACTGTTGCTTGAAAATTGACTGGAATGATTGATTTATTATCAGAGCTGTTGACGATTACATTTCTGTCGATTGACTAATCATTTCAGCTCTAATTGCTATAAAGCCGACCTTATTGATGGGCAGCATTTCCTCCATGGCCTAAAACAACCAGATATTTTAAAGGGGTATTCCAGTTAGTAAGTACAGAAAACATACACATTAATTAAAGAGTGGCCAATGTTAAAGCAGCAGAAGCTGAGGTATCCTCACGTATAGTCCAAAGTTTGAGTTAATCTCCAAAAATGATGGCTCCTGCATTTCCCATTATGCCACTCAATGCCTGGTAAACATCAACGTCTTTAAAACTTCACAAAACGCAGACTTTCTGTTATATATGTACAGTTTGCAAACCTAAACCGAAGATAGCCCTGTTGATGTTATATTGTCTGACAGAAGAAGACATTATACAACTGTTTTTACAGGCTGAATAATCCTCGGCATGAGTAAACTGATGTTGATTTATTAAATCAGATGGCTGCACCTTTAAAGGGATAACTACCTCGGTAGATAAGTTTTGTAAGTGACAAAAATCATCTCACTGTGACCAGGTTGTAAAAATTACGTGGTTTCATGTTCATGTTTCATGCTGTATGCAGTCATTGCAAAAACTCAAACATACATTATTAGCTGATTAGATGCAACCACCAGGCCTGTTACTTTATTATCATTTCATTATTTATTGATGCTCCCATGTAATAAATATACACCATGTGCTGACAATTGTTAAATATTTGTCTTATGCCGTCAGTTTATTTAGTTATGTAATCAACTAGTTCCTGAACAATCAAAGCATGTTCTTGTTTTGTAGCCCGGGCCAAAAAGCAAAAGAAGAAGTTCTGGTCGGTCAACAATTTGATGATGTTTGCTCACTGTACGTAACTTTCAGGGAGGTTCCTCTGGCCTTGTTTGTACTGTTTAAGGCAGTCGGCCAGCTAAGATAGATAACGTGATGTGAGTTGCACAGTTAATTACCTTTTTTTCATCAGGGTTAGTGAGCTGACTCACTGACCTCTATCTCTACTTCCTAAACAACCTAAACACGTGCGGCAACAAAACACACACACACACACACACACACACACACACACACACACACACACACACACACACACACTTGTATCAGTCATCTTACTATTTGTAAGCAGCCTCTGAGGGGAGGGGAGGGGGCTTGTTTTGACAGTCTGGTAAAATCACGAGACAGACATTATCAGGAAGTTAATGAGGAGCAGTGGATGCTGGGAAGAGATAGAGCGCTGTGGTTTTCCTGATGCCTGCTTGTCCAGCACAACACCACCTCTGTTTACATGCTCACTGTATGATTCAGGATAATGCTTGTGTGTTCATTTGGGTTTTTGTGTATACTAATGGTCCAAAATGTCTCTCTCTTCAGTGTTGTACAGACATTGTAATTTTCAATTAGGTTTTCTTGTTGTGAGTTAGAGATATGCACATATTCCTACACTGAATGTGAAGCTATAGAGCCAGCACACGATTTGCTTAGCTTAGCATAAAGACTAGAAGCAAGGAGAAACAGCTAGCATGGCACTGCCTACCAGAACATTGTTCACATGTTATATCTTATTTGTTTAATTCATACTCAGAAATGGAGAAACAACCAGTTCTTCATGTCACTGTGAGGTTGCAAGGCAAACATTTTAGCCCCTACCCACCTTTTGCCACCCTTCATTCTTGTTCATCCACAGAGCAACTTAAACCATCATAGCAGACATGGTGAAAGTTAAGGTTTTGTTCATTATCATTTTATCCCAGTTTATACTTAGAAATGAAATTCAGGAAGCAATCCCTTAGAACAGTTGCTTTACAAACATAATGTTGTCACATCTGTTTCCCAGGAGAGTGAACTTGAAGCTACACAGCTTTGTGTTCTACAAACTGCAGTGACTAAATAAAAAAAATATTGTAGTAAACTGGCCATAATTCAAACTGACAGGTATTCGGCTTATGTTTGTAAATAACCTTCAGAATGCTAAGTTTTTCTTGTCTGATTTGTGTATATAAATACTGGATCCAGCTTACAATAATGAACCAACCTGGATTGGGTAGTTTTGGCGCTGTATTTTCAGCCAGGGGTATAATCTAGTATCGCTGGCTGTTATGGTCTGCTTCAGCTGAATTTGCATTGCACAGCATCAAGGGTTACTTAATATTTGATGAAAACAACATGGCGGTAAGCTTCACTTTACTCCGAATTATTCCAAAGTGATGCATTGCTGTATCTTGTCAACGTGGCAAGTTTTCAGCTAAACAGGTAGCGGTTCTGTTTATTTTGTGGGATCAGCTATCAAAGATGAAAACTCACCGCTTAGCCCAAAAAACACCTCAACCAAAATACTACGTGCATCCAGCCACCCTGCACACATTGAATCGTGTTCTCACTCGTATCTCATTTCTGCTCCCTCCTACTCTGTGTTTCACCACTATCATTGTCTGTGTTATTCCTTAACCTTTCCCAAATTACAGCTTTCTCATTTTCTCATTTCTCTGTGACTTTGAGCAATTGCTGTCTGCTTTGATCCCCTCTCTGTTACCTTTTTTGGTCATCTGCTTTCAGGATACTCCTGTTTTGAACTGCTGTTGTTCCGTTCATTTGTCAAGTTGTGTCCGAATGAGCAGCCATTAGACATTTTCATTTTGATTAAGCAATGCTTTAAAAAAATTCCTCTCTGAGCCATAAAGCGGTAGGTTTTCCTGTGTATGTTTGAGCCATAATAGGTTGGTTTTGTGATGATTCTTGCATATCCACTTTCTTTTTCTCCTCTCGCTCAGTTTACAGAGTGAAAACTAACAGGACAGTATGTTTCTATTAGCGTTCCTCTTTGCTGTAAGCAGTGCCGGCGTGTCTTTTATATGAATAACAGAATGAAACCATATGTGTGTGTCACAGTCCTTAGCTGTCTTCCCACTGGGCAGTGGACCCATGAGGTCTGACCTTTTTTCTGGGATGAACCAAGTTGTGAAGCCACAGAGGACAGCTTATTTCTGCGGGGTCAACAACTCAGACTCAGAGCTGTTGCCATTGCTGCATTAAAAAGGCCGCTAATACAGAGTGACAGAGGCTAAAGGAAGAGAAGAGAAATGGCTTCAGCCTGGCATATGGATCTCATCATTGCATTAAACATACAAAGGGCAGTGCTTCTGGGATCAGCAAGAAAGCAGTGAGCACACAAACACCAGCAGCATCTCTGTCCTTCTCTGCACCCGGGTTTTACAGTCTGAATTGTGTCAACAGGAAGTAGCAGGCAGATAAAACGATAGCGTGGGCCGATCCCCCTGTATTCAAAACATGCCAGGCGGTGTCTGTATACCATCTCTGTGCCACTGGGGAATGACGAAGAGAGGGAAAGGGAGCGGAGGAGGAGTGTGCAAAGGCCGGCAATGTTCTGGATTGAATCTCTGGATCGCCACGGTTCATCTGTCCACGCCATGTGAGAAAAGAAGCTCACGTTGATGCCAGAAGACTCACGTTTTGATCGGCCTTTGCATCACATGTGATCGGTTTTTGCTTTGGGCTTCAGACTTCGACTAGGAGAAATTGCAGATTTTACAGGAGAGAATATTTGTCCCGCCTCAAACTATACACAGTAATTGATTATGTTGTGTGAATATCTTTTGCCCGGTGGCGATGTTTGTTTATCACTTTTAAGAGGTCAGTGTGAGCCTGCAGAGAGTCACGAGGGCTGGGAACACAGATTGAAATTTGGGACGGTCTCAAAGAAATATTGGAAAATCTCAGCGAGTCCTTGGTCTTTTAGATGTTGGAAAATTGCCCATCTGTGTCAATGGAACTGCAAAAGCAGCGGAGTATATACCAGCAATTCTCAAATATTTTCACATCAACAAGCCCCAATTACCCAGACATAATCCACATATTTCCAGGTGATCACATTGTGTCTGCGGGCACCTAATTTAGGAGTATTTTTGGTTAGATGAAACGCTCGCTCCTGTTTGGGCTCCCTAAATGGCTACTCTGCACCCCCAGACTCCACTCTGAGAGTCGCTGGACTGTACGATCCTGTGCGAACAGAGCGATGGAGGACTTCCTCAGCGTGGTATGAGCAGTGGTGCATGGCAGGAATGTAAAAAACAGATGACCTCAAATGGAAACTCCAGGGCTGTTGGAGGCCGGCAGGCCATCTCGCTTGCTCTAATAAACACTCAGACTCCATTCGGCAGGCCTGCTCTCTCTTTTTTCCCCCTTCCCTGCCTCCCAACCTGGCTCAGCATCGCCTTCACCACGCCCCAAATGTTGGACCGCTGCCTGGTTTTGGGCCCATAGGCTGAGGTATGCACTTGGGTCCATCTTTAGCCAAGGAGAACAATGACGTCATCTTCCAGTCCCAAACTTTTCATCTTTTAATTACACAGAGGCAGAGATGAGCTAAATATATACATCTGGGCTTGTAGAGTGGGAGGGAAGCAGCCAAGACGAGGGGCTCCAAGTATGGCTGTCCTTCGCCCCGACATAGACGGGGGGAGGGGGGGGCGGGTTTGGAGAGAGTCGAAAGGCCTGCTGGAGCCCTGTGGTTTTTCTGCTGCTGAGGCCTGCTCCTGAAAACAACCAGGAAAGAAAGAGAGGAGCAAGATGCAGGGGAAAAAATGGAAGGAGGGGGGTTGGCTCTTATTGCAGCGGAGCTCAGACGTGACGCTGTGATTGCTCCCAGCGGTTGTGGTCAGAACAGGGGGGGGTTATACAGTGCAAGAGGAGCCGGGTTAGCTCTTTGCCAGATGTCGTCATTGGCCCTGATGTCGTTATAGCCTCATGGTATATATGGTATACATACACCAGGAGACAGATGTATCTACTCAAGAGGAAGTACAGCCTCACGGTGTCACTCAGACACAGCAGGATATGGCAGTGGGAAAGCTGTTTCTGTCTCTACGTCCATGTTTTCCGTGTGAGGACATGACTGAACACACAGCTAAAAGATATCACACCTTTATATGGAACAGATTTGTTTTCAGTTAGCGTAAGAGTTGGATCTACGAGTTCTCATGCTGCATCAGCATGAAAGCCGCTTGTTGCAGGTCTCTATTCATAGATAAGTTGCCGAATTCACAACGCAGTTTTACTAACTAGCTAGTGATTTCCAGATGTAATTTATAAAAATAAACATGTAACAAATCATTCTAAAGGCGCCAATGTAAGAAGTCCTGAACCTTCACACTCACTCAGCTGTGAAAGCCAATTTGAAAGCAATAATGAGCGTAAATGTCTCTGCCGTCAAACTTGTCTCCCTGCAGTGTTTTTTTTTATGCTTGAACAGAGACTCCTTGTTGGTTCTCATGGCAATTGTCAGCATATAGATGATGGGTGACTGTGATTAGGTTGAGGG
>JAPMOB010222006.1:0-10702 GCA_029875015.1 Lepomis gibbosus | reverse complement strand
TTTCCATGTTTTACTATCCAACTAGTACAATACATTTTTTATGCAAGCATTAGGTTTTCTGTTTGACTCTTGTCATCCATATTTGATCCTGCATATTTGATTTGCAACTGTGTATTTGAACTCAAAATTTAAAAGTAACATGCCATGTGCCTCTGGCCCTCCAGAGCAGCCTATTTAGAGGTCTCCACTCTCCGCTGTAACATCTTAGGCTAGCTCTCTCGCCCAAACGATGGATACCACGGCGCATAGCTTTAATGTCGGGAGTTGTATGCAGCTAACATTAAATTAGCTTTATACAGTAGCTTTATGTGGCCTGTACAGGAGGTCCTGTTCAATCAGGCAAATGTTTTATTTTCTAACCTAATATTCATTGGCAATGCAATTGTTTTGCCTTCAAAGCATCTAATTGATTTAAAACACACATCTCTCTCTCTCTCTCTTTTTAATATTTTTTTTAACTAAACTGAACCCCACCACCACCCAACCTTTAACTAAGGGACATTGAATAATCAGAAAACATTGACCAACCAAAAGATTTTGTTTTGCATTTGAAATAAAAAAGATCAGCAGTGTAGAACATGTACACAAAATGTATCTATCACTTGAAGCAAATCATCTTAAATTTCAATGAGCTGCTATCACATTAATCGCAATCTAACAATACAAGTGGAACAAAATCATGCAGTTGAGGCCTGATGTCAAACCAACAATAAATTCCATTTGTATGGACTGTATAGATTTTGTGCATACCACTGATTAGGCCATGGGTCACAGTTCGTCCCAAAGGGTTTCGGGTTGGGCTATATGCAGGCCAGTCAAGTTTTTCCACTCTAAACAGGGAAAATCATTTCTTTGTGGAGCTGAGTTTGAGCATGGGGGACGCACACTATTAAAACATACTATTTATTTGGAAGAACTATAAATGTGTGCAGGCTGAAGAAAGTCATGGTCTGTACATGTGTCAAATGCGGGCCCCCACAGTTCAATTCTAGGGTCACATCTTTTTGCTGTTTATAGTAAATCCACTTTTATGCAGATAACACTATTATTTACTACTCTAAGCCATTACAGAAATAAGCTTTTTGTCATTTGCAATCTGCTTTTAAGTGCCATGGTTACCTCCTGTTTTTCACTAGATTGAGTCAGTTTGGTTTTTAATACTTTTTTTTCAACACCCATATTATATTCCCACAAAAAAAGTCCAGTTCATTTTCCTTGTTCTAGGCTAACGTGATGTCACAGGCAATAATATATTTTCTCAATTCCTTTACACATTAGACTCTTGTTACCATGGCGCACCACCAGACCAAAAGTATCCAAAAGTTTGCAGACAAGAACGTTGGCATTAATACATATAAATTCTTTAAAACCCTTTAACTGTTTTTACTTCACGTGTCAGATAAGAGAACTTATTGAGGAGTTGGAGGATTTTATGTCTGTCTGTAGGAAAACCTTCTCACCCTGCCTCAACAAGCTGCTGAGCCACCTAAAACTGTTTTGTCCTAAATCTTGTTGCAGAGGCTCAGAATACAATAACAAGCTTTGGGAAACCCAAACCTGTCAGTCAAAGCTCTCATCTGATGTTCTGTGTGTTTTCTGTTTGCAGACAGCCGTTCCCAGCCGGCGACCGAGTGACATTTAACGGGAAGGAGTGTATCTGCCAAAACTGTACCCAGCCTCTCCCTGCCAACAGCCCTGCACCCATACAGGCTGTCCACAGTCAGTACTTAATTTATGTCTCCGTCTCTCTGTCACTGTCTCTAAAGCATAAATCATTCCCAAAGTAAATGTTTGTACCCTGCAAACTATGATTTGTTACACTGCCTGTTCCATCCCTTACATTGTGTGAAGTCATCCCACTCTCAGGAAACCGAAATGTCCTTTATGTTTATTGAAACCAAAGTACTGTAGCAGGAGATTTTCCACTCAGAGAAAGTCAATTTTCATTTCTCATCACATCATCTCGTTGTATTCTTTGCAGACTGCTGCGGCTGTGGGAAGGAGTTTAAAAATGAACAGTCTCTTGTAGCGCTGGACAAGCACTGGCACCTGGGCTGCTTCAAATGTAAAGTCTGCAACAAGGTGCTCAATGCCGAGTACATCAGCAAGTAAGTCAGTCTGACAGACCTACTGACGCAACTTCATTTGATTCGTGTTGGATGTCACAGAATCTCAAAACCTGTCAAACCCGACCATATACTGTGATCGCAGCATCCCGTTTCCTGTTTGTTTCTCTACAATGACCGACATCCAGTGAGTTTAACACAGGGTATTAAATTAGTTGAACTTCCTTTGTTCTAAAACAAAATCCTTCCTTTAGCTGATAACAAAATCAAAAGGTTGTGAACTTCACCAGTTACCTTACAATTTCATTCATGCTACTTTCTTTGGCACCGGAGGAGGGAGTTTGTATCCTTTTTCTCACTTGTGGTCAATGTTAGGTTACAAAAACACTTACTTAAGGTCTGGGAACTCATTCTTTATTTTATTTCCAATATACTTCCAATGTTTTACTGTTCTTATAACAACATCTCGTGTCTTTTAATTTAGCCATTGAATTTACATTTAATAGCTGTGTATAACACTGTTTTGAATAGTGCTACCTGTACTAGATATAAATAAGGTATAAGTACAAGGTTGTTTTTTAGTCATTATGTGAAGTGTATCTGATGGTCTGTGCTGTCTCTGATCTACTGACTTGTCCCGTGTTGCCACATCAGGGATGGAATCCCCTTCTGTGAGATGGACTACCACGCCATGTTTGGCATCCAGTGTGAGAGCTGCAAGAAGTACATCACCGGAAAAGTCCTGGAGGTAACACTGCAGCACTGAGGGGTTACATTTAGTAGAAACACTCTGTGGCAGCTGTTAGCATGTAGCATATTGTAAATCTAAAGAGGTCCCTCTAGATTGTCGAACAGCTGAGGTGCAGAAAGAGTAATGCGGGAATTAGTGATGATCCAGATCCTCGTAACCAAATTCTTGTAACCAGGAACAGTTGCATGGTTACTGAAAGAAAAAAACTATACTAGTCATAGTTTTATGTAATCTTCAACAAATAACAGTGAGAACATGTCTTCGTGGATGCTGGAAATACAATACATAAAATACAGATTTTACATCTCAAAGTGAACTAACCAGTTGTGGGAAGTGCTACTCATTATGTATATCCTGTAAAAGTCACACTGGAGAAAACTTCCCAGGCTTGGATGGAAGTGAAACTTCCTGTTGAGTCATCTGGACAGAAGATGAGCAGCCGTGTTAGGAAGTATTTGGGTCTTTGATAAAGATTCAAAGGAACAAGCTTGTGTGTACAACAATGTGATCGGAGAAGTTGGACATGAAAAATTCATATCAGAGAGCCTGGGTTACAAACTGGGCACATTAAGCTAAAAGGCAGGGAGGGTCTCCATGCTATAGAGTTGCATTATGGGAAGTGTAAGAAACAGCATTTTTGGAGTTTGACGCATATTAGTGACTAAACGTCAGGATATCTCAGCTGCTTTGATCTTGGCAGTTCTTTTTTCAAACCGAGTCCTTACAACATCAATCACAAGCGTTCCCCCTTTGAATGGCTTTGTTTGTGATGCTGTTCTTTCTGTGTGGTCGACTGTGATTATTTTGCGCAATATATCCTGTTATTTTATGTTCTTCGTACTTCTGATTCTCATTTTCCATGTGACAGATTCCTGCGTTGACTCCGTTTCCCCCAAAGTGATCATTAAAATTTCATCAGCTCTTCTAATGCAGCTACATTAAAAAAATGCTTCTAGAGTAGTGAGCTGTGTATGTACAGAATTTTTCAGCATTGACACCATCAGTACCAAGATATCCCGTTGAGTTTGAAAGGGAACTGTGCGCAGGGCAGCTAACATGGGGTGAGGTCTGCTGAGATAATGCATTAGTCCCTCTGTAGCCTGCTGTGTCGGCCCTCAGCTCTGTGGTTGAGCCTTCTTGGCTATTCAGTACAATTTCTCTCTAGTTTTACTTTTTAAAATCTTTTGGCTGCGGGCTAATGGCTTTGACCTCTCTCTCTCTCTCTCTCTCTCTCTCTCGACTGCACACAAACATATTACCTCTCCTCGTTCCCTTCCCTGCGGTCGCCCTCAGGCAGGTTATCCATTCACTGTCGCTCACTCTGTGTCATAAAACAAAGCCACACAGCCTCTGTGCTGGACAATACCGGCAGCTACATGACAGATAACACACTCAGCTCTCATCCCCTTTGAAAACGTCATCTGTGTCCGAGACTTTACATTTTTAAAATGTGTTATTAGATATCATGTACGTGTGCTTATGAATGACCTGATTCAGTTTGTGGGCCTTTTTGAACAGAGCTTCTTCATAAATATACTTTGTAACAGGTCACGCGGGAAAGCAAAAACCACAGTCACAAAGTCATGCTGCCGTCTGCACCTTACACCCAACCAGACCGGAATAGTTTGAACTGACACACCGGGAAGTTGGGCCAAAGAGCAGGGATGAGACTTTTAGAATTTGAAGAATAGTGGTCAGAGTTAGGCTGCAAAGTACTTAACCCGCCATAGGGTCTGAAATGATCAAGTGAACTAGTTCTTCACTGCGTTTTGATTCTTCACAGCATTTCCCAGCTGACTCAGAATAACAGACTGCATCAAACTGCATACTTGCTTTCATTTTTATGCTGTCACACTGAATAATATAACACATCCCTCGGTGCCTTCATGAAACATACTTTGCATAGCTTCTGTAAAAGCAAGATATGGGTCATGATGTCAGTAGCTGAGACGGCATGTAATAATGAATTAGCGCTGGCTTTACACATTGTACATTTTTCAAAAGCATCTTGGCTAGTAACAATATCAGTTAGTTACACCGTAACAACACAAAACCTAGCACATATAAGAGACTGAGTTTCTTAATTCCAATCACATGCAGCATCAACAAATGAGGAGCTGGTATTTAATATAAGATAAAATCTCGTTTTGTGAGACGGACTTTAGTCGTAACCACTTATTTATTTATATTTAGCATTAGCTATAGTGTACTCTTAATGTGCTCTCTGCATGTACTCTTAGTGTACTCTGCAGATTCATTAGGTTCAGATCAGTGCAGCGGTCTGTACAACCTAGCTTGAGAAAACACGCTCAAGAGATTGACAGGATTGGACGAGAAAGAGTCCATTAGAGAGGAAAGTAGAAATCATTGCAGGGAAATGTGGTTTTAGTGAAGCCGTCTGTTGTTCTGCAGTGATGGAGGGATGGGACACAGGATACTTTCACTGGGCGCGGAGAGGGATGAGAGGAGGAGGAGGAGGGGAAGAAAGCTTTTACACAGGGGGGTCTTGGAAGCTCCTGCGATGACCTCGGAACAACAGAGCAGCTTTATAGGGGAAAAACAACGATCCCTCTCTCTCACTTTCTCTCTTTTCTGTCATCTCGTGACAGTCTCTCACATTCTCTCCTTTCATAAACACCTATCGGGTTGCAGTCTGGAGAGCAGCACGAGCATCAGAACCGGGATGAGAGCATGTTTCTGTGTTTCTCTCAGCGTGTGTCGTTGTGTGTGAACAACCCCAACCACTTCCATTTCTGTGCTGAAACTGTGCTGGGCCATCAGGTGGATACTTGATGGCTTGGCCCTATGGCGTCTGGAGGCAAAGTCAGTCAGTCAGAACTAAAAGCCTTTATGAAGTGTGTCCGTGTGTTTGTGTGTTTTAGTTGAAGTGGTTATGTGTTTACTTGCAAGGCAGGTTTTTCCTCACTCCTGTGTCCTTTTATTGCCTCATTCCTTATAAAATAGAAAGGAAGGTTTAAACCAGAGGTGGTTTAATATGGTATGATATTAAAAATTATATTACATGCAAACTAATAAAAACAGTCAAACTTTCTATAGTGTAATTCCTTTGAGAGAGGCCCAGCTCTTTGGTTGTTATTTTTAAATCCAATGCCAGCATGCAGCGTTGTCTCAGTGTATTAGCATAGAAGCCATTTACAGCCACTCCACCTGCTCTGGGCTGCACATAGAAACAGTAACGGAGAGTCTGAGCATTCAAAATGTCATGACATTTGGTTGAGATCAAAGACTGTGCTTTGTGGGGATGTTTTGAGTCAATAAGTGGGACTGGCAGCGGTGGAGGAGGTTGAATTGAAACTTTGTTTATTGTTTGCGCCGACATCTTTGTTGCTTTGCTGCGTCCCGTGGCCTTCACCTGTCAGTCATACGGTGCGAGTAGGTGCTGGGAGGTCTGTCGTGTTTGTTCAAAACAAGCTGGAGGTGGTAAAAGTCATCACGCTCAACATGAGAGAAGGTGTCTGTATGCTTTGCGGATCATCCAACATCGTCTACAACCATCTTTCAGAGAGTAGCAGTTAAACTCGGGATCTCAGGAGTTCCCACGTCTGTTGGTAGCATGCTAACCGGTAGTTATGTAGACAGGAAGTTTCATTTTTTTTCTCTGTAATTAGTGTCGATAAGGTAATCTTGAGGTTTCAGTATGTCTTCAAACACTTGGTGTTTAGTTGGCGTCTCATACCCCCTTTCCCAGAGTGTAAATTATACGGTGACAAAGACTCAAAAAATACTTAAAATTAAGTAATAAATATATTGATGTCAAAATTTGTATCTACAATAACTAAGCTCATGCCTGAGCACCAGTGTTGGCTAACAATTACATAAAATCTGAAATGATTTTGTGGTAATGAAAGGGTGGGCTATTAGCTGGCTTAAATTCCATAGCTCCATTCATCCATCGTCAACCGCTTATCCTGCGTACAGGGTCGCGGGGGCCTGGAGCCAATCCCAGCTATCCCATAGCTCATTTAAAGTAAAATAAATGCTAATTACGGAAGGTAGGAAAGTGTATTGAAGAAGCTAGATAGCTAACTGTTGACATTAAAGTACAGTCTCTCCATTAGCATGTGATGCACTGAATTGGAGCAGCTGCCGCTGCGAGTGATGTGGGCAGACAAGATGTTCAACTAAGGATAGAGTTGGGAAATGGTATGGTCCATTTTAGGGGTGTCATCAATCGTATTTCAAGATAAATATAAGGGCTGGCCGATATGGACAAAAATGTTATCATGATAAAAACATTTCATATCATTCAATATCGATAATTATCACGATAAATATCAAATGATTATTTCTTTCAAGTTTAAAGGCTGATTTTTGCTCCTGAGTGAAAATTGAAGAAACCAGATGGTTAATTATGTGGTTAAACTTTATGGTCAAAATGTGACAATCACTTGATGCTAAACAGTTTGGATCACTTCACAAGTCTGAGTTTAAATTTAAAACTATTATCTTGGGGTCCAAGCCTTAATTAGGGGGGAACTATTCCCTTTCCCACACCGGCATTGGAAGGAAAGATAACTTTTCAAAACACTTTATGCAGTGATTGGCCATGTGTGTGGAAATAGGAAGTAGAAAGGGTTTGAACTTCTCTCTCAAGTCTCTTTTTTTCAGTGCAAGATACTGAATACTTTCTAGGAGAGACTTTAGGAATGTGTGTATTGTTTTATCCCACTGTTGAGTGTGGCCATTCCGAACAAGTACGCTACTGTCTTTAAACATGGTCATTTCACACGTAGTATGACCTAGTTTGATCTCTCTCGGCCGACTCTTTACGACGGCTGTTCCAAAAGCCTGCATAAGTCTCCCAAACCTTAACCCTGGCTGACCAGCAACAGCCCAATTCCTAAGTAAAACATCCAGTCATTACAGCTGTCAGGTGCATCCCCCCCATTGTACAAACCATCCTCAGCCCTCCTCTTCCTTAATTTATCAGTCCTGGAGGACACTGAATATGATATTCCAGTCATGTAGTCTTGGATTCTGACAAAGGAAGGATTTGATTGCGGTGCTATCTTCTTTCCAGCCCTCTCATGCTTTCCGTGTGTGAATATCAATGCAGTTCCGGCCTTTTATCTCCAGGCCTCAGTGTTTCTAAGTCAACTTCCTCTTTTCTCTAGGTCTCTGTCTATCTGCTTCAGTTCAGTTCAAAAATGAGATTTGGCATAGCAACCGCCACGTGCTGCCAGTTTCCAAGCACATGACCGTACTGTTTCTCCCAATGAAATACCTAGACCTGGAGTGTCCCTGCTCATTTTTGGTCAGTTCCTTTTGGTCAGCTCTCTCCATCTGCTGTCCATTTGGTCCAGATTAGCATTAAGCAGGGTGTTATCCAAGAAATAGGGTGTTGACGTCCTGTTATCTGGAATCGTTTTTATTGAGATGACGCAGCAAAGTGGCCGGACCTCGGAGGGGTTGTGCGTAATCAGGCTGCTGAAGCAAGTTGGGATGCCTTTGGGAGGCAGAGATCAGCAGACATCAGATGACTGTTGTGCAAGGAGGGAAAAACAACGACTTCATCGCAGAAAGTGTCCACCTTGAGTCATTTAGTTAATGAGACCATAAATCATGCATTTTACAATAAAATCTGCTAACAGACGGAGAAAATTATGCTTGATTACAACACAGTAAAAGACAGATTAAGGCACTTGCAAGTTGAACGGTATTCAAATTACCCAACAGAATGAATGACTTGTTAAAAAGAAGTTGGGTTTTGTGAAAAAAGTCAGGTGTAGGGGAAGAAATTGCTAGTTTAAATCCCTCATCTAAACTGCCTAACTGCTCTGATGGTTGCTCCTAGTTGTAGAAGTTTTCAAGCCGAAATGGACCCATGGAATATCTTCCCAAACCTGACACGCCTTCAGCAAATAACTTAAAAAATAAAGATCCTGGTAGAGAGGGAACCCAAGGTTACCCAAGGCGAATCTGAATAGGCCGGAGGATCATATGACCCAAATGGTTCCCAATAGAAGAGAGAGAATGTTGTTAAAAATGTTGCTTAAAATGTTGTCAGTAACGGTTACTGACAACATTTTAAGCCCAGCCCAACTTGGGTCCCAGGTCTGGACCCCTGAAGACCTGTATTTCAGAGTGGCTATGAAACAATCCACACTATAACTTCAAAGCAATATCAAAGACACACGTATCCTCATAGCGACAACCCCTTCCCCTCACACTGCTTTGTGGGTTCTTACTCACTCATGGTAACATATAACATAATTCACTTCTTAATGTTAATCCACTTTTAGCAGCCCCATGCTAAACACACTGGTCACATCCCTTTTGCTGATTAATGTTGATCGGTTAAAAGAATTTTATTCTTCATAGTCAAGAGTCAAGTTTATTGGAATGTTTTTCATACCCATGTTACTCTGCACTGAATGCATCAGCAGTGCTCCTTATTCAACACAAGTGCTCCACCTTGTGGCGGAATGATAAAACACAACCTTATCTTTGTAGCTGGTGGCACTTGCCAAAATGCTAATTGATTTTCTTATAATGGCAAACTACTGCCATTTTTTCCAATACCATTATGAATGAGTGATGTGACAAAACATCAAGAGACATGTTTATTCAATAAATGTGTTTTGCACTCAGATGCTGTATGAAATTCACGCCTGTTTTTCTATGATCTACTGCACTTAAACCAGAAAAAGATAAGAAGTATGGTTTGATAAAACTATAAAACTACTCATGGTGACTCCAACTTAGATAACCTGGGTTTAAATAAGTTTGACTTTGACTAATCAAATTTACTAGTGAATATATCTTAATTTTTAGATAATAAGTCAAAAGTAAAACCTGTCCAAATTAAAAGTATGTCCAAATTATGACATACCAAATCAAAAATATTTATATCTCATAATTTATACTCACCATGAGTGTTTCTTTCTTTCTTTTCCTAATAAAGTTTTTTTTTCTACATAGATTTTAAAAGACTGGTGTTATTATTTCATTTTAATTTTAAAGAGGCACTCCACTGATTTTACTCTACACCTTTAGCACACACTTCTGTGGCTCTGGAGGAGCTTTGTTAAGCCTGGCATCCTCAGATGATGTTATCAGGGTTATCTGAGCTTGGACTTGGAGAGTCTCGAAGAAAACAAAATGGTGGTGTGGAGTTTGACAAATATGTGCATTTACCTGCCAGGGAATAACCAACAAAAAGATGCTATCAAGTTTCATTGTGAGAATTGACAAAAAGTCAGGATATCCGGGCACTGCTGAATAAATATTGACCTTTTTTTAACCAGTCTTTTGCATGTCCCCAAACCTTTTGAAGTGCGATACTAAACTACTTGTATACCCCTTTAGCAATGCCCCTAAAGTGACCAAAACCAACAAGTGCTACATTGTCATAACCTGCTCTTGTTTAATGCTCAACAGGCTGGAGAGAAGCACTACCACCCCACATGTGCCCGCTGTGCCCGCTGTGAGCAGATGTTTGCCGAGGGAGAAGAAATGTACCTGCAAGGTAATCGCAGTTTTTGGGACTTGAGACAAATACCTTCAAATTTGTTAGCAATCTTTAAAATGTTTTAGTTTGCTTTCACACCTGGATCGATTTGTTTTGTTCTGGAACAGATACTTTGTTCCGAATCAACTAAATACGTCACTTGTGTGACTTGTGTGAGGTGAAATAGATGTTTGGTCAGAACAACACACCTCCCGGATGTTGCACACCACACACAAGAACACTGATGTTTACAAGCGGGTCAGTGATTTAAAGAGAGGGGAAGTTAAAAAGCAGTAGGCCTACATAGTACAACCACAACAACATACCGCAGGGTTTGTATGGAATCGAGCTCTGTTGTTTTGTTCCGGTTCAGAGTGCGATTGTTGCGTTCACATATTACCAAACGAACCGGTC
>JAPMOB010222000.1:0-20071 GCA_029875015.1 Lepomis gibbosus | reverse complement strand
AAGACGGAAGCATGTACAAATACTTTGATAATAAAAGACAAAACATTGCGGTTAAATTCTGTACTCATACCAAAAGTAAAAAGGCAACTTATATCTAAGACACATTCACAGGGTGTAATATAGGACTACATGCAAAGATTAATTTAAATGTTTAAAGGTCTTGTATATAAAAAATAATACTATAGGGAGCCAGAATGATTTAATGCTGTTTAAAGGAGCATTTAAGACTGATTAAACAAATACATAGCCCTTTAAAAAGAGAAATCAGTGGGACACTTATTTTAAAACATGGATTAAAATCTCCAAAAAAAACAAACCAAAAAAACAGTTTCCTCTGGTGTTCTGCTGACAAACCTCACATTAGTCTAAACAAAACATGTCCAGGAAACTGCCTGTAGTGTCAGAAATGTGCAGAAATGTACACATGCATTTCATCTTTACACAGGAAAGTGCCAATGGCTGGAAATAAAACCAAAAGTAGAAAAGAAATTCTTAACCATGTTCTTAAGCAGCTAGGTTAGGTTTTGGTTGCTGTGTTAGTTGCAGAACTTCCCCTCCTTTCTTTTCCAAAGGCACTAAAACTTATCTAGCAAGGACTTTTGTTTTGATAACAGTGAGATCCAGACAGTACCTCTATCAGTCCTTTAACTTTCCCCTGAACTTGATACAAACATTGAAATGTAGTAAGATCAGAGATGTAAACATATTAGACAAGGATCAAACTCAGGAGGGGGGTGTTTGGCAGCGTGGAGTGATGGACAGTCCCCCTCTGGACTGATGGTAACTGTAAAAATTCATGTTTGGTAGCAAAAGTTTCCAAAATTAATCAAAATGGACAGCTTTCATTTTTCCCTTGATGTTTTCCCTTTCACTCCAGGTCTTTCCCTCAAACTATAAGGTGTATTTTGGATAGGACTCCATCTGCAGGTGTGGAGAGGGACTAAATCCAGAACAAGGAACCGGCCTTGTCTACACTCATTACCTAAACAGGAGCGACACCTGTGTACCGATATACTAACAAATCAATCGAATCAGAGCTGTTGCAAACCATCAGAATCACAGGGTCAGAACAAGTTTCACATTCTCAAAGACAAAAGGGCCGACAGAAATAGCGGGACAGTTAGTGACAAATATGAAAGACTGAGTCGCTGCCTGCAGCGTCACCTAATCAGGCACTGCACGGAGTTAACGGGCGCCTGGAACAAGGGTCAAAAGACAGAATAAAAGGCGTAACATGCTAAGACAAACAAGCCCAAAACTAAATGAATATATGGCTGTTACAGAATAGTTATAGATATGTTTCTATTGCATTTTTCAAAGACTTTTTGGCTCTGTCTCCTCTATTGAACAGACTAGCAGACACCCACTAAACAAATAATAGTTGTCCATCTCTAGATAATAAACACACGCTTGCCTCAAGTGACAAAAAGGTGCAACGTCTGCATTTAACTTTGGGTCTGTGTGTAATGGTGGAGTAAGTCTGTCATACACACGTCAATCTCATTTGAAGACCAAGGTGCAATTACAACATTTTCACCCATATTCGGTAAAGCAGGTCTACTTTTAAAAACTACCGTGGTTGGTTGAGACTAACATAAAATCAAATACTGACACAATTTAAAAGGAAACTACTTTTTCCGTCCTGTTGTCTCCTGGAGCTATCATCAGTGCGCAGCTAAGACCTAGATCTTTAAAAAGAGCATTACAAATGGGCCAAAACCTGAAAAAACAGTTCTAATCACAAATGTGAGGCTAATTTCAGCCCATGTTTCTCATTTAAAAGGTGAATGTAGTGTTTTTTTTATTCTTTTAAAACTAGGTTACTACATTTCTAGCCATGTGTAGATCCGTTTGAGTAGGTAAAAGTAATTCTCCGCCTTGCCAGCAGGTGTCATCAAGAGACGGGTTCCCGTTTGTTTGGTGCACAAACAAAAGCTCAGAGTTTTGAAATGAGAATAATATTCAGTCAAGTTACACATGATATTTACTGTGAGGCTCAAGTTGGCCTCTTAAGTCTTAAAAGTGACCGTTAACCAACCTGAGTTTTAAGCAGACTGCTGTCACACAAAAAGGATGATATGAATGTGTCACCACAGCCATCATAAACATCAGATTTAATACGAATTGTCTTTTAACCATGTAAGTAATTTGTGGTTTAAGAAAAATATTGCTCAGTTAATCCTCAAGAAATGTTTCTGACTGCCAGATAACGGATAATGACATTTTGTGTCCATCTTAGATCCTTTTACCTTTGGGTGGAAAAAGGTCGATATTCTGGTCTGGACTTTGAAATGTGACCGTCTTCTCCCAAACTCCAGATGACAAAAAGTCTGTGATGATGAAGCTGGAGCGGAACGTGAAAATGAATATTCTGCAGACCATCCCTGGGCTTCACTTTCCTTCTTCTTTACTAACTCTACTTGCTCTCTCCTACTCCTCTCCGTCAGTCTCCTCCTTGGCTCTCTTGCTCTCTTTATATACACATTAGTGTGGCAACGGAACGAGGACCTCAACATAGTTGAGAGGGAAGAATCCCGATTGGCCTTTCAGCATGCCCTCGTACCAGTTCTCGTCGATCTGATTGGTCAGGGTGATGATGTCGCCCTCGCGGAAGCCCAGCTCTCCCTCGTTCTCTGGCTCAAAGTCGTACAGCGCCTTACAGCTCGGCTGGTCTGGGGCTGACAAAACACAAGCAAGGAGAGAACGAATGAGGAAGATGAGTCCAGGATGCTGCCAGGCACCATTAGGGGCAACAGCAGACAGTTTCAGGTGAAGGTTGTCACACATCACACCTTAAACATGTAATCTACAGCACACGTAGTTCATACACACAGTTTATATATGTTAGTGTAACATTAGGATGTGGTACAGTCAGATCAACTTCAACACTGCATAGCAAACTAGCTCACGAGTGCTGTCAAGTTGAGTCTTTGACCAAAAACCACAACATCCTATGACACCACATTTCTGTATGACCATTCTTAGCCATCTATCCCTCTCTCTGTGACCTCACGTAGATCAGCAGAGGAGAGTGGGGCTCCACACAGACAAACTAGGCTTTTTTGTCTCCAAACAATTTTCTCATTGTATTTAGTTCACCCCACAGACTGCTGGGCAGGCTGGAGATGGGGAAAGCTCTGGTCACTCATTCTCTGTGCTTTACTCTATACAGTATCAATTTACAAGGGGTAGAAAAAAACTGTCAACACTTAGTTGGATAGAATCAACACTAAAGCAACTTAATGACATTTAGAGCATTTAGCTATAAGGTAGGTTATATAAGAAATCTGTGGCAAGTTCTCACTTTAAAAAAAGTCTGAGAAGCATTTTGAAAAACTGACAAACTGATAAATAGTGCTAATTAGTTTACAAGCTAATATGACACACTTTTTAAAGACTTTTTGTCATTCATAAACTCAGGACTCTGTCAGTCAAACCACACCTACTGCTTCTCCTGTACCATAGTATCATTGAGCCCATCCTCTTGTACTGTGCTATCTGCTACATCACCATGCTCTCTCTCACCAATAAGAGTAAGCTTCTTAAAATTACTAACACCTCCTCCAAAATAATAGGTCTTCCCACTCCCAACCTGCCCGCCCTCATACCACCACGGCTCGTAGTCCAACTACCATAGTACAAAATCCAACTCATGCTTCACGCTTCTTCCACCTGGCCGTAGATACAGACAGCTGCTCTACAAAAAGGTACGCTTTGGAAAAAAATTTGTACCCTGCGGTATAAGAGCATTAAACTCACAGACAACTTAATGATGTCACTTCTGTGTTATGTGTAGATATGTGTATATTCTCAATATACGTCTATATATGAGTTTACTATGCATAGTTTGTGTGTAGAATTCATATTGAAGGTGCTCTTTGTACAGGCTGTGAAAGCAAATGTCCTCCACTGAGGACAATAAAGAATGAAACTGAATCTTCCATCACTGCTTGTGATACTGAATTAGTTTCTTAGAAGAGAATTCTTAATTCTTGGTAATGTCTTTTTCCTTAACCTGTTATGATGGCAAGGTCAAAACATAGATGAATAAATGAACATGAGCATATATTGACAGTTCTACTATAAACATGTTTTTGGCCACTTTGTTCCAGTGGAACTCAGCACTCTTGACATATTATCACCGAACCTGAGCAACGCTATCATTCATCTGGAGTCGTGTTTCTGGCCCCCTGATGAATGTTAACTCCAACATCCACTCTCTTTTTGATCTCCACCAAAGTCCTGAGGGAAATATCTGGAGCTATCATAGCTGCTAAACACTTTGCTATGTTTACCAGCTGGTCTCTAACTGTGTCTGTCTGCTGTTGGTGCTGAGCAGGTGGTGTAGCTAAACAATGAGCCGAACGTTGCTATAAAGCTCCATATAGCAGACGGCAGCTACAGATTCAGGTGATAACTCACGGTACGGTCATCACTACTAGGGACTGCTTTCATATTGCTTCAACATTCGATACATTATTATAAAAATATCATAGCATAAGTCCAGTCATTTCAATAAAAAGCGGTTTCTCTTCTTTGTGAATATATGCTAAATGCAGCAAGCTGCTCCGAAGTCAAATCAGTTCTACTCATCCATCCATCCATCGTCAAACGCTTCTCCTGCGTACAGGGGCGCGGGGGGGCTAGAGCCAATCCCAGCTGACATTGGGCGAAAGGGGGGGTACACCCTGGACAGGTCGCCAGTCCATCACAGGGCCAGTTCTACTCAGTGTAGTGCAATTCTAGGTCACAAGTGATTGGGTTCAAAATGATCGGTTTACACATGGACAAACAAAAACACAGATAATGTTCTGCCCACTATGCAATATGGTGGAGGGACATAAAACCCCAAAAGCAGAAATATGGTTACAACAAATATAGTAGTTAAAAATCTGGTCATAAAAACTAAATGTGCTTCATTTTACCCTAATTGAGGCTTTGTGTTGTGCTAAAAAGATAAATATTGCTTCTTTCCAGCAGCTTACAGGTTAATGGTAATTCTGATATGAACTGAAATACAATTACAAATAACGATTAATAGCTAATAGCTAATAATTATAGCACCAGCTGCTTGTTTCCTGCATGTTAATTAATACTCCTACCATTGATCAATCCATTTTTAATGTAGTACTAAAAATAGCAGCATATTTATTAATAGAGCATTTTGAAAATAATAATAATAATAAAGTCATCTGCAGGGCTGAGCCGGTGGTTGGAGAGATCTTAAGAACATTAAGTAAACACCATAAACCACCAATTATGCAATCAACCTGTGAGAAGCAACTTATTTTCTGCCTCCTGCTGTACACGTCACACCACAAGCTGTGCAAGCACACGGCATCATCATTTCAACAGCACAAACACTGAAAAAATGGCCCACGCTGTCTGTGACTCACACAATCCCGGTTTCCGAAAGGGTAATCTGGCCAAGCGAAAAGTCGGCTCTGATGATGTCACAGAAAAGAGGAACAAGGTCAGTTGGAGAAAGGCGAGTCAGATAATAATAAGAAGATTATTCAGAAAGCAATCAGTTTAGGCTACATGTGAAGGTTGCACACTGCAACATTACACTTGTGGTGCTAACATGCGTAAGGCTACACTTTACACATATTCGTGCAGTTACTTATACTATATACAACTATCTTACTGACTCTTATTATTTGTTTGAACCCCTTTACTCTTGCTGTGTCATTATGAGTAAAAGAGAGCCACTATTTTCTCTTATTTTATTTCATTTTGTTTGGCTGATGTTGTGAACTGTGTATAATGTGATGTTTAAATGTCTTGTCTGTCTTTTTGCGTGGAGTCCAGGAAGATTTGTTGTTACTACAGTAATAACTAGTGAGGATCTTAAATAAAAGTTTTTAAAAAAACGGGGCAGCACAGGACCCACTCTCACTCACAGCCCTCCAAAAAACAACAACCTTTTAGAAATTTTACTCCAGAAAAAAAACAGCACTGAATTTGTTTCAAATATTTCTGCTCAGTGGTGCTGATTGGTTGCAGGTCTTGAGCAATCATGTTTGCAATGCAGTGCAATGCAATGGGTTTTTTCTGTCAGATTTTTTAAGCAGTGCGTTCACTGCAGGCACGCTACTTTGGCTAAGTCTTCTGTGTGTGTAGAAACAGCTGGATGTTTTGCTGTTGTTGGAACTCTGGTATGGCAGCTTTCTTTTCCACATATGTTATTGCTGCCCTTTAGTGTGGCTTTGAGAGTTACGTAATTTTAAGGAAAAATACAAAATATTGGAAGAGAGAGTTTATATTGTTCTTTGTTTTTTCAAGACATGTTTAGAACCCATCAGCTGTTTCTTACGAGAGTTCCGTGAAGGTGGGAGGGCCATTGAGGATGAGTAGCCGCCATTTGAATGGTTGTCGTCTCCAAAGTCAAAGATAGGTTTGGGTTTAGGTGTGTATTCACGTCTTGGTCGAGTCTGAGCCTCATTCATCCTATTCCAAAAAAAAAGAAAAAAAAGATACATTGACTGAGGTTTTGCATTTCCAAACCCTCACAGTATATACAGAATGATAATGTATTGTGTGTGTGTCAGGTTTCATTTATAGCACCTGTCTCGGAGTTTGTCAGAAAGCTCCTCCAGCACCTGCACAGCCTGTCTGTGGTACTGCAGCTGGGACTCCACCAGGGAGGAGAGCTGGCTCACCTGCTCTATCTGCACGCGCACACACACACACACACACACACACACACACACACACACACACACACAGACAGACAGACAAGTCACATACACAAGATAATCACTGTCACTTTGCTTAAATTGCTGTATTTATCATTCCCATGGATAATCAGTTCTCAATAATAAATAACACAATTTACATAAGACATTTATTTATTTAGCTGATACTTTTATCCAAAGGCACTTACAATAGCTAAGCATATCAGAGGTCGCACACTTCTGAAGCAACTTGTCGTGAAGTGTCTTGCTCAGGGACACATTGGTGGATTTGTCACTGCGCCATCACCACCCCAACGGCCAGACCAAAGACCCAGTAACAGCGTGCAGGCTATACTGCGCATTATCACGAAGCTAATGTGTAATAAATAACTGATATATTTTAGTATTCAACCTTCTCTCAAGCTACTAAGCAGATCTTGAGTTAACATTATTTTGTCTACTATTAAACTATTTCCAAGTTCAAAAATGATCTTTTATACTTAAATTTACCTGTATGTAAACAGTCATAGGGGATGACATAAGCGAAGCTGGCACTGGAGGAATAACAGGAAATATGGAACAGACACGTCCCTGAGGTAGCACTGGTCACGTTCACACTCTCAGCTAGTCCTCGATATTAAAAGTAAGCCCTTAACTGTTGTGCTGTAGTATAACATACAAATAAACATATAAATCAATTTACAACTACACACACTCACATATAGGCTCTTTAGTTGTTCCATGCCTCCTCACCTGCAAGTGTACACACCTGCAGTTATGTACAGGGCAAACAATTCTTAAACCCAAAAAGTGATTACATGTTATAACTGTTCACCTGCGTCTATTTAAGGACATGTTTATCGCCAGTGTTATTGGACTATTGCAGAACGGGTGTGTTTTGTCACTCTTTACAGGTGTAACTATGTTTGTCCTGTGGGGGTGTGTACTAGTCAGCAACCTTTCAATACAAAAGTGAAGCTTAGGTAACCTCCACAATCAAACAACTGATATTACAATGGTGAAAACATCTATCACAATAAGGCCTAGACTAAAAATGACTGTTATGCCTTAAAATGTTTTTCATTAACATATGCATATTTTATATATTAGGGATGGGGATTTATTTAAAATTTAATTGGATTTTTATATTGCTGTAAAGACTTTAGAATCTGTATTTTTAGACTGTATATTTGAGGCATGTAAATATTCATTCTTCACTGTAGTATGACTAGCTTTCACCCATCAGAAGCATGTTTATAGCTGTGGAAAGGCATAACAGAAGAACCCCTGATTGAGCTTATACTATACAGTTGACGGTAATAAATCACTCCTCACATCAGTCTCCAGCAGGTTGTACATGCTTGTCTCTGCCACTTCCTTTGACTCATGAAACTTCTCCAGGGCCTGTCGAACCTCCTCATCGGGTATCTTGCCCTGACGCTTTTTCTTGTAATCGTAATCCAGGCGACGGCCTTCAAGCTTCTTCAGGTGGTGCTGAGGTGGTAAGAGCCATGTTTAGTTTAGGAGGCGGCACAGAGATGATCACTTGCATTAAATTAAATTTGTCTTGTTTAATGATGATGGGTGTGTTTGACTGGTATCTTCTAGTGTTGCACCATGAGAGAGGTTATCCAATGAATTGACATACAGTTATTTCCCTGTCATTAAACAGTATGTCAGGGTACCTGTATCTCTCTGAGGTCCTTGTCACAGAGCCCTTGCAATGGATCAATGAAGTTCTGTTTGACATCAATATCTAGTGAGTCTTTGACTTCCGCCAATCTCTTCATGGCCTCTCCAACATCTACTAGCGCTCCGCCTTAACCGCACAGACAGAGATTAATAGCTCAGTCACATTAGCATATAGTGTAGAACCACAGAGTTATAGCACCATGAGACCACATAAAAATAAACAGATAATATCTAAGAAAACCACACACAGACAGAAATATAATATAATAATAGTCAAAAAGCATTTTCTAAACCTGTAAATAGTTTGGGTAGAGTCTGCAAGTGAGTATTTTAGGTATACCACGCATACACAAGCACAACCATGCACATTGAATAACCCAAAATAACAAACCCCAACAATCCTCTGGGTTGGGGTTAAACTACAAAACACACACACACAAACACACATCTTACCAAAGTTAGTCTCCTCTCCAAGTTCCCGTCCAAACTTTCCCATACACTCCCCTAGCAGCCCCTCGGCCTGTGGGTAACCTGGGTTCTTCACCTGACCACGGATCTTAGACATGGTGTTCAACATGGACAGTTTGGCCCGTGATGCTGCGGAAGGGCGTCAAAACTAATTTCATCAAAGAGTTCAAGCCGTTTAAATGAACACATGAAGGGAGGCCTTCTTCTCACCTGGGTTGGGCTGGAGGTACTCTGACGTTTTGGAGATTACCTCCACTACTGCTTTACTCGTCACATCTACTTTCTACAAAACACAGCAGACAGACACGTGTACAGCAGAGCTACCATGATCACAGAACTAAAATTAAACAGTGAAACAGGAGGTGTGATGTTAAACCTTTTGTTAACCATGGTTTGAACTTACATGTTCAAAGGTTCGTACACATAGTTAAAGTATTTTAAAAATACAATAAGTTATTGTCACTCCCATTACATTTGGGTACAGTACATGTGTATTACCTCTTTATATTGGATTTATTCATGTTGTTGAAAACTATGGCTGCATTTGGGCCGATGGCTGACAGACCTCACTATGTTGAGCTGGCATGGTGACTGATTGTACCCCCCCTCACTAATTATCTTTCACATTATAGCGACCTGTGAAAGCAGATTTTGATGTCCACGGACATTATTATTATTATTATTATTATTTTGAAATATACCTGTTTTGCACCTGCCTCGGAGTTCTCTTCTCCCCACACTCACACACCTCCACCTCTAATACTAAAAACTCTCGCTCTGTCTGCTCCACGTTCTCCATCAGCAGTGTATTTTATAAAGTTGCCCAAAAGACACAGAACTCATCGTTTTTTCCAGAGTTTTACACCTGCGATCTGTTGTCACAGCAGCAGGTGAGCCCATGCCAGCTTCTAAATGACGTACCACATGATCTAAATAAACCAACATCTGCACTCTCTTGTGTTCACTGCTGCTTCACGCTTTACCTGGTCAAAGCTTGTGAAATATCCACTATATCCACAGCTTGTAATTTAATAGGCTACCAAGTTTTTTTTAACAGTTTTTTTAGTTTAGTCTACGTGTGAAAAACATGCCTTTATAAGACGACCACTCCCCCCCCACGCATGCGATGTTTCATTGTAGTCATCATCTGATGGCAATTTTGTAGACATTGTCCTAGCTGCAAACAACAATGTTTTTATTAATCAACTAATCCGCTGAATATTTTCTGGATTAATAGAATGAACGACTGGTTAATAACATGTCAGAAAATACTGAAACAAGTTTTCCCAGAGCCCAATGGGACATCTACAAACAGCTTGTTTTACCTGCCCAACAGACAAAAACCCAAGAGATTTTCAATTTACTATCACAATAGAACAATTTTGGCAACATTTAGTTGCGTAAAAAATTACTTTAAAATTACAAGCAATTCAAATGCAATTATCAAAATGTTCCTGATCGAGTCAGCTGAACGATTAACCGACTGATTGTTTTGGCCCTAAGGTAAACTTTTCCCTATGTGACCTAATGGCAGTGAGTTTTTAATGTCATCCATGCAGCTTTTCGAAGTTTCATAAACTCTGAGGTCACACCATTTTTCTGAATCAACAGAGCGTGATGCAATACTTGAAATGACGTGTAAACATCAGCAACGGAAGTCCCGAAGAAACAGCAATATGTTTGTGTATTGTGTGTAAAACCAACCAGGCAAACATGTTGCTCTTTTAAGACCACAGGGAGATGCTTCTCTTACCCGTTCCAAGTCTCTGAAGTCATCATCTAGTTTAGTTCCTTCAGCACCTCCGACTTTCTCACTCACCATCTAGGGGGGAGAGAGAGAGAAAGAGAGGAGGAGAGAGGAGAAAGGTGGAGGAAAGACAGAAAGAGGAGAATGAATTAATGCAGCTCATAAGGTTTTGATTTGAGTGGGGAACAAGCCCAAGCTCATCTCTAATTTACACATTCACACGCCTGCTGTGGAGAAAATGTAATGGCCAACATTTCTTTTAGAAATGTGCATGTGTGGAGCACAGCGTGGTTGTATGCCATGTTTAGAATAACACAGAGGTGAAGCAGAACCCTAGAAATCACAAAAAGAACAACAGCAAACGGTGTTAAGCAATCACCTTTGTTTACACATGAAAAAATGTAAAAATGCTGGATCAGCTAACCCCATTACTTTTATCTCAATGAAGATAATGTTACAACTTAAGTACACTAAAACATGTTGATTGAACGCATATGTCTTCCCAAGTCCAATCTCTCAGCATGTTTTTAGGCCACAGACAAAAGTCTAAGAAACACTCCCTTTCCTGTGCATGTACAGTACAAGTATTTTTGTCAAGGGTCAGTCCCAGAGAACTGACTTTGTAGTGAGTCTGCACTGCTGTGACTTCAAGATACTTAAAACCTTGACTGTTGTGTGCCAATAAGCTACATGGTTCCCTATCTGAGTTTCTCCAAGTGGAATGGGCAGACAAAACAACTCCCATTACCACCAGTAAGATAA
Source organism: Lepomis gibbosus (assembly GCA_029875015.1). Taxonomy (NCBI): domain Eukaryota; kingdom Metazoa; phylum Chordata; class Actinopteri; order Centrarchiformes; family Centrarchidae; genus Lepomis; species Lepomis gibbosus. Next base: position 8,725 of record JAPMOB010222000.1, on the reverse strand, counting down.
TGAACACGGCACGCAACAGCAGTCTTTCGTTGCAGAGTAACTTGTGGAGCTGTTCTGCAAAGACAAACGCGAACCACAAGGCCCACGTTGTGTGTCTGCAACGATTCCAGTTAAAATGTTTCACAATCTTTTGTACTGTAGTAATAAAACTTGTGTCACACCAGGCCCTAATGAATCTGCCTTGCTCTAGCGTGCATTTCTGTTTTGAAGGAGGCTGTAACAGCCTCTGTTGTTAATCATTAATTATTTCGCTGTACTCTTTTAACAGAGGGAGCATTTCACACCGTCTGGACAGTTAATGAAAGACTGCAAGAGAGGCAGAGAAACAGGGAAACAGCATTTAGGATTGCATTTGCACAATTTCAATTGTATTCTTCTATAGTAGATGTTCCTGAAGACTTTGAGGTGATGTTAACTACTTTCCTAAAATATTAATATGCCTGTCAAATATACAACTGATCTTTTTTACAGTATATAGGCTTATATAATTTAAAGCAACACTCCTGACACCTTTACAGATTGGCCACACCATCCTGTCAGGTAGTATTCCACTCTCAGCTGGTTTCGATATATTCAATTCCTTGGAAAAAAGATTAAGATATAATTTTACTCAAACTCGTATGTGATAGAGCAACAGCAGTTTGAGTCATTTCCTACATGACTCAAACTGCTGTTGGGACTGTTTTGTAATTACTGGAATTACCAAAACTTTTCTGGGTTTGAGGGAACATTATATTTAAAGAATATTATGATGAGTGAGTAATAGAGTTTGATATGACATCAAAGCTTTAACTATGCAGGGTTAATAATTAAAGTAGCGGTAGGCAACGTTGGGTTTTGAAAGTATCCAAAAAAATGAAAAATCCCCACCCCCTCCCTTCAGGCTTCCTCCCAAAGCTACTCCTCCAAAACACATTTCCATGCGCAGTGAGTATACGGGCAGAGTGCACGCAGGTAGGCAGGTAAGCAGGTATGCCAGCCAATCATTTCCTTCGAACAGAATGAAATGGTTGACTGTTCTTCCTGCGACAGCCACAGATACCGGACTGCCAGAGGATTTCATTTGTTTAACGCTGACGGGATGTAAAAATAATTTCAACAAATCTTCCAAGTCAGGGTATATACAGGAATCTTGAAGTAAAATTCAATAGTTTTTTAAGACCTTTTCAACATATCTTAAGACTGCTGCACCATTTTGAGCTAACCGATTAAAAACAGCCACACACCTTTAAAAGGGACACTTTTGGCTTTTAAAAAGGAATAACATATTTATTGCCTATACGTCATCAGGTTGTAATGCCACCTAAAAATTGAGGCATTCACCAACTTTCTCAGTTGCCTCAACAGCCTGTATGATTCAACTATTTTCTATGTAAAGGACTGCTCAGATTTCCTGCGAAAACAGCTGTCTTAGAAAAGGTATGACATTTATGTACATGTGAAACACAGTCTAATTTTGTGTTTAGTTAGTTTAAACTAGATAATGTGCGCTTGCCTGCAATGATATGTGTGATAACTTTAATCGACCACTTGATCAATACAACAAAATTCAAACAGGCCAGGAGGGAACAAAGATGAAGAGAATAAACTGAGTGATGAATAAAGTAGTGTAGGCGGTGTAGCACAGGCTACATTAATACATTCATTATGTTACTATCAATATAATTTTATATAATAGTATATAACTTACAGCTGTTTCAGTTTGGGGTTGTTTTTTATTTATTAACTTTGTGCAAGAAAAATGCCCTAGGATACATGATAGTCTCCAACCTCGATTTTGGGCATGCTACTAACTCGTCAATAATCATAACCGTTTATGCAGAACGCTGAGTCTGTAGAAAGATTGCAGTGTGCACTACTAAATCTTTGCTATCTTATTTTTATTTCTGCACCCTTGTCTGCCTTAAAAGAATGACGACATTTTGGGCAGGCAGGAAGAATTGAATTCAAATCACTATTTTTGTCACTAAACTTGAGATGTTAGTCTTTTCTGATTTGGGGAAGTAGAAAAGTGAACTGTTTCAATAATCTGTCAGCCAATGAGTACTGTTGCAGTTCTTATTTCAGTGTAACATCACTGTTTACATAGACACAGGCTCAAAGTAATGGAGCCCAAAAACATCCACAAAAAGGTTATCATCAGGAAGTTTTGGTAACACGCACAGAACTACAAAAAGGGATCAGTCTATAACAGCTATCCTTTTCATCATAATGACTGGGTGTTTAAGCTACTGGTATTATGTTAAATGCTGGTGCATTATAACAATACCTAGTTTAAGGCCAGTAGAAAGAGGTAAAGTGGCAGCCTAATGTAGATTCACATTGTTTCTTAACGTAGCATGTAAAAAATCAGCTGGTAAACATCACTTGGTGAGTTATTTCTCACACAACAAACCTTTCTATTAGCTGTAGCAACATGTTAAAGCCATCACATGGGGGCAAAACAGAGGGTACCAGCAGAACAACGCAGGGTCGCCCAGCAAAAAATTTGAACCAGGTCCAACTTTTGCTGCAACACAACGTGACATCATCTGGCAAGGTGCTGTGTTGGGCAATCAAACACATGCAGGCACACACTCCTAGTAGATTACTTTCCCTCTCAAACATGACGAAAGTTAAAATAGTTTCTGCCGCGATAACTTTCCTGAGTTGTAAAATGCTGTTGTGAGTATTACAAACTGTATTTGACTCCAACTGGACTTCCTGGATTTTATTTCATTGTCTCACCGATACCACAACACGCCCCACCAAAGCAGCCCCCTGTGCTGTTTTAACACAGGACTAATTTTGGTCTGAATCTCTGCAAAGTCTGATACTTGCAAAATGTGTGTGTGTTATGAAGAGGTTTATGCACTGGTTGGCAATGTTTTGTAATTTACTTCTTCTAATGAATTATAGATTTGATGCATCTTCTAGTTAATGTTAAAAATTTAAGAAGAAAGATAAAAAGATCCCACTTGATTTCACAATATATACTATGGCCACTCTTCTTGAAACCGGTTGGCTGGCAGGCATTATTTTAACTGAACATTATAACCGGACACCTCTGCAGAGGTCTTTGCTGTTGTTTGTAGTACTCTTTGTACAGACATTATCTGTGAGGTTTATATACAGAGACAGGAGCCAGTTTTATTTGTTTTTTGAATTTGAAAAAATATCTATTAGTGATTATTTTGACTGATATTGCATTTGCAGTATGATTTGCGATATTGGAGGGAATTATCATTTTTACATCATTATTCTCATTTTCATTGAAAAACAATGATTATGGTGTTATATCGGCCAGGGTCTGTACCAAACAAAAATGTTTTCTAAAGTGTCTAGAATATGATATGTAGGCCAGGACATCTCTGCAGCACCACAGTATTTAATTTAAAATATTTTGACACACTTTGCCTTTAACAAATATTGCACCTCCTGCAATTTGAAACGTGCACTAGGCCTTGTTTAGCTCTACTGTGTAACCAATAAAAATTTGATAAATAGAAACATAATTTTTTCTGTCTGATATTTGTTTTGCATCCGCTGGGTCTTTGACTCTGCATCACCCATTACAAACACTAAACAGACATCATGTTGGATATTATCCCTTATTTAGCCTTTTAATGTCCTCCATTTAAGCATAACTGTATTAATCTTCAGTTGTAAAATGGAGCATTTGAAACCAGAAGTCATATGACCACATCGGTGCATAAATTCACTAGATAAACTGCACAAATAATCTTAAAAAGCCTACTGGATACTGTCTAAACCTGTCATACCCATTTAAGGCTAACCCCACTGTCACACATAAAAAGCGCATGACTGTGATTTATTTTTGCTCCAAATGAGTCTGACATGTCAGGTTTCACCGTTTGTTTTAAGAGGAATTCTCAGAAAACCAAATAACAAGGGAAGAGAGACAGTAAAAGTGAGTAAAAAAACAAGGACGCGTTAGCTACAGGGCACATATATCACTGCCACAGCAGACTTCCTGCATGCCTCCAGTGTAGAAAATCTGAGCTATGTCTAGTGTTATTGACTCTCATGGAGTTTTGGCAAGACAAGCAGCTGCATTGCAGTCAAATAAAGGGAAAGCACTCTTTCTCCACCTCCTTCTCTGCATCATCCCGTTGGTCTCATGCACTAATCCCCTTACTCAAACGCCTTTACTCCTCATTTTCATTACAGTCTGTCCCATCTGTCCTAACATGACAGCTTCTGAATTGTATTATTTTTCCTCACAGCCAAACCAACAGGGATCTGAGTCCGTTCCTGTCAGGAAGCTGGGGTAGAAACCAAATGGCTTTCCTGCTTAGATCAGCAGCCGTAAAAAGAAAAAAAGAGACTCAAAAAATCTTTCTTACGATCCCCGCCCATGACTGGGCGAGCTGGCCAAAATTTAAACCATTCACACCAAGGTTCAGACATCAAGAGACAGCAAGACTTAATATGTCCATAGCCGGTTGTGTCATTTCTAACGCAGTAACATTTTAGGTTTGTCCCATCAACTGCCCTAAATACTGATCTGGCTCGCTGAACAAAGACTAACGTTAACAAAAACACAGCTGGAAAATAAGTAACTGCATCTTCACTCCAAATAAGCACCACTAAAACCTGATGTTACACATACGCACACATGAAAATGGTCTTCCAGTAAATATTAAAAACTTAAATGTGTCGATAGCTGTTTTATGTTGCATGACTTTTGTGTTTGTTTTAAAAACTCTAAAGGGCTCTGACTCACCCGGAGAGCCCCTGAGGCAAACACTGCTAGTTAATGTTTACCACAGGATGTATACTCACTGAAACGGGATCAGTGCTGGATATGTTAACTTAGAAAACAAAACAAAATGTAAAATACCTATACACCGTTAACAACACAGTAATGCTAGTTAGCATTGGCTAAAGTTCGTTAAAGCTAGTTCAACTAACGTTAACGTCCGAGAGGTGCTTATTAACTTTAACGCTAGCCGTAAAAAGAAGATAAGAGTGGCAACTAAAAATAACAAATGACATTTTACACACTGACACAAATCGACAAATCGTTTCTAGCGTCTTGCTGTCACCACACAGCGAGAAAACTGCTGCATTAACAAAGCGTTATTAACATTACCAAAGTATAAACCGCTAGCTAATAATGCTAAGCGAGGCTAGCTGCTAACGATACATGACAGTTGTTGGCTAAAAAGAAAAGTTTTGCAAACCTGGCTGGCTTTGTAAAACTGTTTCTTCAAGCCCGCTACAGACATCTTGAACCCCGACTGTCTTCAACTTCCAACGGAGGTGTTCAGAGTCGACGATATAACTTAAGTTAGCGATATTGTTTGTAAGAAAAGGGGCCAGTGCAAAAATGTTTAGGAGGAATCATAGGACCGCAGAGCCGTCACTCCACGTCGGGACACGCCAACTGACCACGTCCACGTCTCTTCCCCACTGTCACAGCAGATAACGGAGCGAAATGTGCTACAAAAAACCCACCGAAATCAACACTGTTGTCTCCTGAACTGAAAACGCAAAGAATCGAGGGCACGCTTGTTCGCTATACAGAGCACTAAATCTGTACCAGGGCACTTTCAAGAAATCAGTTTTCCGAGTTTACACGAGAGACGCTGATAAAGTCTTACTTTAGTGCACACTGCCCCCTACTGGATGTGCCAGGCGCACACCCGTCTGTCTGCTGCAGGATTTAAAGGAAAGAATGTTCCCAATCTCAGATAACGTACTTCTATTTCAATAAACTGTGGACAGCCGGTAGGTGGGTTTTAATGTCCACATCCAGTAACTAAAATATCAAGAGTGAAACAGTACAAGGTTAAGGAATTGTAGTGGAAATGCAGCAGATGTTAAAATATCTTACCAGTGATGAAAACACACCCAAGCACTCAGTTTGGTTTCTATTATATACCATGTGGTGGTAACAATGCACTACATGTTCCCAATACAGGCTATCCTTAACCCCTGCTTTTATGTACTGTAAATAGTCTGGAATGACAAAAACAGGTAGACAGAGTGACAAAATACAGTGCAATACAAGATGGTCCATATACTGTATAATCTAAGTATGTCAGAATGGTTGTAAAGTATGCATTATAAAATCAACCGTGTACATGTCATCTGAGTCAGCTAAAAGGTTTATTGTTTAGCAAAACACAACTGTTCTCATCTAAATGGCAGAAAACACAATTTACATTTATCTTTCTTAATCACCTTTCTCCCTTTGGTGTGAATTGGCAAATTAAGATTTTTTTCCTGTTATAATTTCTGTATGTACTGCTTCATCTTACCAAATAAGAACTGTCTCATAGGTAATAAACTAACTGAACTAATACTTTATTTAAAGAAATGAATGTATTTAATGAAACTGTGACAAATGTGTTATTTTAAGTGGGTTGATTATTTATAGACAATGAAATTGGTTCATCTGCGCTAATCATTTTCGGTACAATCAGTATAAACACATATGGTAAAACCACAAGTTTGTTTTAATTGTAAAAAGACGTTTATTACATTCTTAAATCCATATATTGTCACCATTGTGCAATAATACTTTACTGTGTTAAAACCTCTTGGGCTTTATATCCATAACATATCATAAATTATTTCTTATTAAAATCTATATTGATTTAATAATAATAATCTTAAAATAGCGTGAACATATCATAAACAGAAGGATCATGACAAAAGAGAAACTTTTAGGGAGACATCTTTAAAAACGGTCTTTAAAAAAATAGAATTACATCTCTCCAAGACAAAAAGGACACTAAACTGATGAGAAAAACAAACAAACAGTAAGTATAAGGATAAAAATTAAGAAACAAAAAGATCACAACAATACCAACACAAGATTCAGAGATTATAATGTATTTTTTATATTTATTTTACTATAATTACTTTTTTAATAATGTCCTATTTCATCTATGATTCCAACTCCAACAAAAAAGTCTTGCAATAATGATATTAGACAGGGGTAAAATCTTTGATACTTCTGAATTCAAACATTCACAAGAACATGTACTGTACACAGTGATCAAGGTTTTAAGGTCTTCTATGTTGGTGCAAGGTGTCTTGCTAGCTCGACTAACTGCAGACACTGCAGGACAGAGAGCCCAGCTATCTCCCTGAGTAACTCTAAACGTGAATGTATGTGCAGATCTTCAGTACTGCCTCCCGGACAGCTTTTAGGCCTACAAAAACTATACCTAACATTCTAGGACTTGACACACAAAGTATTGCACTTTGTTACAATCTGTAAGTGTCATCTGGTCATATCAGCAGATGGCTGACCTGTGTAGTGGCTGGTTGTGCATTTGATACATCATCTTCCAAATAACATTATTTGTTATGCTGGAGTGCTCATGAAAATATTAACAGTAATACATGGCAACAAAGGCCCAACATACTGAGAAAAATGGGAAAGACTTTATTGCACAATCCCACCATGCCACCGTCTTGTGTACCCAGAAAAGGGTAATACAGATAATATAGTATGTGTCTGGCGAACAGCACCGTCCCAGCAGTGCAAAGCAAATCTTGCTGACATAATAAATAGTGCTAGATATTGACATGTGATTGTCTGAAACTGCAGCAATATTGCATTTTAAAAGCAGCAATGTTTTCTCTGACTTTTCTTTTCTGGCAACTTCTTTAGGATACCGGTAGAAAGATATTTTGTTTTTGTTGTTTTTACAGAAATCTAATATGTCCCCCTGCTGTGATACGGACACACCCTTGTGTCTCAAGAGATCTTACTTCAGATAGATCTGTATCTAAGCAGGGCTTCCTGGACCTACAGACATTAACTGCACTCAAATGACAGAAAAGCACTCAGTGAGGATAGGTAGCATAAGTAGATCCAGCATTTCAGTTTGCTTTTGTCTTCTGTACAGTATAAAGACCATACAAACATATTTTAGGATAGTTTAGTCTAATTGTTATATTTTTAAAGACGCTCTTTATTATGAATGCAGAAATACTAACTCAGGGGGGTAGCTGATGGCTCTGTCAACCCATTGCTGTGCCATGTTGTGTTTGAAGAGGGTGAGGTAGTAAGGGAGTGGGAGAAAAGGAACACGATTTAATTGTCCAATCAGAAAGCCTTTGCTGGCTGCGACAGCGCAGTCTGCCTGGCCCCAAAGCAGTCAGATTTGGCGCAGACAGTATATCCTCTCTGATGTCTAAGGAGCTTAAATAACATCATCCACCTGTCCACTTTCTATTCTTTGTCCCTCATCCAACCATGTTGGTGGCAATGTGATTACTGTCACATGTCAACATCAGACTTATCAGTTCATTTTTCTTCTTTATGCCCAAAGTCTTTTGAACCTGCTGGTTGAGACGCTGCTGGATGGTTTGTGCAATGGCACTCTTCCTCGGGAAGGGGGGCTGAGGTGCGACTAGTTCCAGATGCTCCTCCATGAGAGCACATAACCCCACAGTGGTCGGCTGCCTAGCACCTTGTTCATACAGCTTATCTACAGTGGGAAGGTGTATCTAGCATTTCTGACTGGTTTACTTTCACAGATGGCAGTCTGAGTGTGAACCCGTAAAATCTTGTGCCAAGAGTTCATTTTGGATTCTAACAAGGACTTGTAAGTGCTAATTATGAGCAACAGCAATCTTTCCATCCCATAACCCCAAGTTTGTGCAGTAGGCAGTATCTATTTGAGAAACCTGAGCACATGCGCATTATTAGTTACCCTTCTCCTCACTCACGGCTCTTATCTTACATGATTATATAGCTGTG
>JAPMOB010221996.1:0-22896 GCA_029875015.1 Lepomis gibbosus | reverse complement strand
GTGTGTGTGTGTGTGTGTGTGTGTGTGTGTGTGTGTGTGTCGCTTTGCTATGAGACAGATGTGATTAGTGAATGAGAACAGTTGATATCACATCTGACATCCCCAGATAATGACAGGAGGAAATTATAATCATCCATGCGTGAGAGGAGTGAATGGCAGGATGGTATGATAAATAAACTACATGTCTAAGCATGGAAAAAAATGTCAACATAAAGTGTCAGTTGGGGCTGAAGACACAAGTTTGCAAATAAATGAAAAATCTGTGGCTGTGGAGTTTGTGGGCTTACCAGTTCCGCAGTTTCTCTGGATGATCTAAATCTGATTGACCACCGCACTGTTGTTGTTGTTTATCTGTTGTTTCAGGGATGAAATCTACTGTCAGATCTGCAAACAGCTCACTCAGAATCCGTCCAAGAGCAGCCATGCCCGTGGGTGGATCCTGCTGTCTCTCTGCGTGGGCTGCTTCGCCCCCTCTGAGAAGTTTGTCAAAGTAAAAAAACTCCAACTCACTCCACATGAACCAAAAATAAATAAGTTTAATGAAGACGTTTGAGATGGGGGTTTTTTAAACAACCACTTTTTGAAAAATTATTTTTCACCTTCAGTCAACAAGCAATATAATTTTGTCTAAGATCTATACTGTCATCTTTTACTCCTTTCTGGGGATCCTCAAAGGAATCTGTTTGTATTTCTATGCTTTAAGCACTTAATTTTACTCAGTGTTACTGATTTAATGATGGTTTTCTGTAACACTTTATCTCTGTCTTTTCTTTTCTCTCTGTCAGTATTTACGGACATTTTTAAATAACGGTCCCCCTGGTTATGCTCCATATTGTGAGGAAAGGTTGAGGAGGACGTTTGTCAATCGCACAAGGACCCAGCCGCCGTCTTGGTTAGAATTACAGGTACCGCACATGCTTGCTGCTCTGTGTTTGTGTTTGTCTGCTCACTTTGGTCAGAGTATCTGCAGGTCCTTTTATGCTTTCAATTCAGATTTTATATACCTATAATTTAAAAGTAGGATTGTTGTGGCAGTGGATGGGGCTACCTGTTAAATAATTTTTGTGCCTATTTAGCCAGAAACAGTGAACCCCGTCACTACAGCTAGCTACAGTAGCGAGGAAGCTCATCTTCTCATGCATTCAATTCAGCAAATAATTCTTCACGGTTTGATAGCTCTCCATTTTGTGTGCTCTGAAGATATACCTGGTTTTCCTACACTGCTGTGGCTCTGTAAATGGAAAAAAAGAAAGTGGTTGCGACCTTACCAAACAACATTGTTCCAGTCAATCAGCAACAGGTGGTGTTAGTGCTCGTGAATAGGAGTGAGAGCACTGTGAAGAAGGAGAGATGGCAGAGAAACAGCCAAAGAGGAAAAGGTCTTAGGAGTATAATCAGAGAAGAAAGTTATACGTCAAGGCCAAGCCAAAGGTGCTTCAGTGGGCAGAGTTTCTGAGGGAATACTGAAGGGAGGGGTGTATTTGTTTTTCAGTTGAGTTCAAATATCAACAGTCATTCTGCAGAATCCTTTACTCTCCGCTTAAACTGATGGAATATTCTTAAGCACATGCCAAACAAAAATGACATTTGTGATGAATCGCTACAGAACTTTTGTTTGCACCTCAGGCCACTAAATCCAAGAAGCCTATCATGCTACCAGTAACGTTTATGGATGGCACCACAAAGACACTCCTGGCAGACTCAGCAACCACTGCCAGTGAGCTCTGCAACGCTCTGGCAGACAAAATCAACCTAAGAGATCGCTTTGGTTTCTCCCTGTACATCGCCCTGTTTGACAAGGTAAAACCAAGACATGCACCTGTGAAACATATATACAGGCATTAGACCAGTATATATTTTGTGTTTGCGCACTTACTTCACTGCCTATTGAAAACATCCGTGAAACTGCTTCAGGTGTCATCACTGGGTAGCGGCAGCGACCACGTCATGGACGCCGTCTCCCAATGTGAGCAGTATGCGAAGGAGCAGGGTGCCCAGGAGAGGAACGCCCCCTGGAGGCTGTTCTTCAGGAAGGAGATCTTTAACCCCTGGCACAACCCTTCTGAGGACCACGTGGCCACAAACCTCATCTACCAGCAGATTGTCCGAGGGGTAAAATTCGGAGAGTACCGCTGTGAGAAGGTGAGCAGCCTTTTTTGTATGCTTTAGCAGCACAAACATTTCTGCTTCATACTGTCAAATGCAGTATGTACTTGAAAATGGATGGACATAAACATCTCTCCACCGCGACCCTGTACGCAGGATAAGGGGTTGACGATGGATGGATGGATAAACAAACATCTCTCTCTCTCTTTGCCCTGTTTCTGTCCAAAAGGAGGAGGATTTTGCAGAGCTGGCCTCTCAGCAGTACTATGTGGATTACGGCTCTGAGATCCTCCAAGACCGCCTGCTCAGCCTCATCCCCTCCTACATCCCAGACAGAGAAATCACGTCAACTAAGACTGCAGAGAAGTGGGTTCAGCTTATCATCACCGCCCACAAAAAGGTATCTGCTGCAGTAGTCACTAAATGCACACTGATTTGGGCTTTTTTAACAATTTATGTGACAGTGACTAACTATTTTTGACTTCGCAGGGATTACATACTAAAAGGAGACTGAACACGCAGAAGGTGAAGGAGGACGTGGTGGATTTTGCTCGTTTAAAGTGGCCTTTACTCTTCTCGCGCTTCTACGAGGCCTTCAAATTCTCAGGTTGCCTGAAAATTCTCATTGTAAACTATGTCTTACTAGTGTAGGTATCTGTATTTTTTTAAAGCATATGCCACCGTCTGTCCACAGGGCCTAGTCTGCCCAAGAATGATGTGATCGTGGCAGTAAACTGGACTGGAGTTTACTTTGTGGATGAACAGGAGCAGGTCCTTCTGGAGCTCTCGTTCCCAGAGATCACTGCGGTGTCCAGTAGCAGGTATGATAACAGATGACAATGTCAGTGTGTCTGTTGATCCACCGGCTGTAGCAATCCTAGCAGTGCTGTAAACTCTTTGTCTTGTTTAACTGTACGATAGTGTAGTAAAAAAGTATTTTGTAGGACCATACTGCGTTTTTTACTGTCCACCTTTTTTTCATTCATCGTGTAGCAACCCTTGGGTTAAAGTAAGATTTCATTTTCCAGAGGGGGCAAACTGCAGGGCCAGAGTTTTACTTTGGCCACCATCAAAGGAGACGAGTACACGTTCACTTCCAACAATGCGGAGGACATCCGCGATCTGGTGGTCGCCTTCCTCGAGGGTCTGAGGAAGAGGTCCAAGTATGTGGTGGGACTGCTGGACTGTCCAAACCCTGGTGAGAGTCAGTGATGGCTAGAAAAGAAAGCATGCTTTGATCACATCTGGGAGATGTCCATATATTTGAGGAATCTACTGCGGTTTTTGAAGAGCTGAACCATCAAATTCATTTTTTTCTATGTTTAATTATTTGTATATTTAATCTTAAATCTTGCAGCAGGAGTAGATTCTACATTCCTGAGTTTCTCCAAGGGAGATTTGATCATACTGGATGAACACGACGGAGAGCACGTGATGAACTCTGGCTGGGCTCACGGCATCAATGACAGGACCAAACAGAGAGGGGACTTCCCTGCAGACTGTGTCTACGTCTTGCCCACTATCACTAGACCACAGTATGACATAGTGGTGAGTGGAGCTAATGTGGTATTTGTATACTGTTTAACACTGTCATATTAATTGTGCCTTGCCGAAGTTGTACCGTATACAACTTCAACATCAGTAGAATATCACCACATAAACAAGCTATAAACAAAGTTTTGAATTCAGTTTCTTCAAAAACACATTGGAAAGTATTTAAAATATTAAAATTTATAAACAAAAGTCAAATATTTCCTCTTACCTGTCATAGTTATGAAATGTTTTTATATCCATTTACATTTACTTATTTAGCTGACGATTTTATACAAACCGACTTCCAATTACATATGTCAGAGGTTACACGCATCTGGAGCAACTAGGGGTTAAGTGTTGCTCAGGGACACATTATTGGACGAGTCACAGTGGTAATAGGACCCGGATTTGTCACACCATCGCCAACCCACATGCAATTTCAGACGTTTTCCATCCATCAACTCCTAGGTCTGTTTCATTAAATTACTTGTACCATTAGGAATGATTGTTACATGCTGCTAGGAAGTGCTGAAACAATGTGATATAATCAATAATTCCAGGCCACATTGTGCACGCTGGTTTTGCATCATTCTTTCATACTTTGGCTGGTATCATTGTGAATGAATTGCATTCTGTTTGGTATTAAAAAGGGCTTTAACCAAGGTCTTAAATTTAACTTGGTGAGCTCTGCAGAAACTCTGTACAAACAGGACTATCACTCTGCACTGGACTTTGCAGTATATTGTTTGCCTAGTTGCATGCGGTGAATAATGCCAGTTAGTTTTACAGCACAGAGCAAGGAGAGGGCACTGTTTACAGTAGTGATTTCAGCATTTCTTCTGCTGGGGGAAACAGCTAGCTCTGTCAAAAGGAATCATCTGCTAGCACTTCTACAGCTCATAAATTAACATGTTGTAACTTGTTTGTTTGATCCGTACACAAAGAAATATGCTAATAATTCCAGCACATAAGTTGTCATTTTTACATTTCTGCTTTTATACAAAGATACAAAAAGTTGTTGAGTGATGAGATTTAAAGGTGCTGGTAAGTGCTGACTGTTCCTCCTGCCTCTGGTCTTTATGCTAAGCTAGGTTGACCACCTCCTGACTCCAGCTTCATGCTCACCCTTTAAGATGCGATTGAAATCAATCTTCACACATATATAATAACTCAGACGTCTCCTCTTTATGCGGTTTTCTCTCTCCCAGGCTTTAGTGACAATGACTCCTGATCAGAGGCGAGAATCCTTTGGTTTTTCCCACATGAACCTTTCTATCAAGGAGGACAAAACTAAGGCCTACACACTGGAGGAGTTCTCCTATGACTACTTCAGGTGTGTGTCCTGATCCTTTAAATGTAGATATGTGCATACAGACGTGGAAAAAATTTTAAAAGAAAGAAAAAAACACAATGTTCCCTGAAATAACTTCAAATTGACAAAAGTAATAATAAAAATTAACTAACAACGAGCTGATGAAAATCAGATCTTCTTTTGAATTGTGGTACAACAGAAGCATTTAACAAACAAACTAATGAAACTGGCCTTATGGGTGTTTTTTCTTTCTTTAGCGGAAGAGTACCAACAATTTTGTCCACGTCTATAGCTGTCTAATAAACACATTTTGCACAGTCTGTCTTTCCAGGGTTATCAGTGTGTAGTTTGTGTGTTTCATCATTTCTAACCCCTGTTTTTTACGTGTTTTCAGACCTCCTCCAAAGAGCACTCTGAGCAGAGTGATGATCTCAAAGTCCAGAGGGAAGGAGCGTCTGTGGAGCTGCACCAGGGAGCCTCTGAAACAGCCTCTGCTGAAGAAAGTCCTGGCTCACGAGGAGCTCTCCCAGGAGGCCTGCCTGGCCTTCATAGATATCCTTTAGTGGTGTGTGTGTAGAGCTGATTTTTGACTTTTACGTCCCCAAATCTCTTTCCAAGGAACTAAAAGGTTCCTTCAGCCCATTGTTGTTTGCGTTTCCACCGTGGTCTAAAAACCTGCGAAAATTAGGCAAATTAACCAGCTGACGTAGGCTGTAGGCCTGTACGCCGTACAAAGCAATGCACAGGCATCATTATTTGTAACTGCTATCCATGAGCAAAATTTATAAATGAACATTGATTGGAAAAATAATGAAAAACTATAGGCTTTGCTTGACCATTAAAGCAGCTTTTTTGTGTGGGAGTACAAGTACAATGACGAGACACGAGATAAGGTTTGTTACAAATTTAATAAGAAAATGGATAAACCCATAAAGTTCTTAAAATAACTTGAGCACAGAGAGAGCAGCACAAAATAAAACTGCACTTTGGAAGGTTATTACAACATTTCCAGCCGACACGAGCTGCAGCACTCGTCTAAGCGTCTGATTTTAACGAGCTTTATCACCTGCTGTAATCAGCTGTTCTGCTAGTTTTGGAGGGGAAATCAACTTCAGCTATGTGTAAAAACTTCCTGACCGATGAAAATTTAAATACTATAACTCTGGCATTTAGCATAACTTCATCAGCTGTTTGCTGTAAACACACCGCTGTATGCTGGCTGCTATTTCCAAGCAATGCCGTTAATACCAACGTACGATCTCAGGCGGACATTGGCGAGACGTGTGCTATTTGACTGTTGATTGAGATTTAATTGTTTGCAAACAACAGTGGAAAAGAGAGGAGCAGTAGTAGAAAAACACAGTATCAGTTCTACACATGGGTACTACAATGACAAAACTGATGTTTGAAACGTGCCATAAAAAGGAAGAGGAAGAAACACACATCTGAAAGTTAAGAAAACTTAAATTTGAGTCTCTTTTGTCATGTTTGTCTGTTCTTGTTATGTTTTAAACTGTATAAAAAGTGTGTTTCAATTACTGCTTTATAATTACTGCCAAGCAACTCATGTTTGTACCTGCCAATAAGGACATCTGTTTCTGTTGTTGGTTGGTGTCCTTAACCTCGCCTCTACCTGTGATGAAGTACATGGGCGACTACCCGTCTAAAAGGGTGCGTTCTGTCAACGAGCTCACCGATCAGATCTTTGAAGGGGCGCTGAAGGCCGAGCCGCTCAAAGATGAGATCTTCTGTCAGATTCTCAAACAGCTCACTGATAATCACATCAAGTGAGTCTGATGCACACACACAAACACACTGTTTAACTAAGTAAATGGCTACACTGCATGTTTTTTAAACTCTCCTACTCTCAATTTAGCAGTACCCCTTTTTTATACCACAAGGACACATTTTTTGACCATTTGTGTGTCCATGTGTAGGTACAGTGAGGAGAAGGGCTGGGAGCTGCTGTGGCTCTGCACTGGTTTGTTTCCTCCCAGTAACATCCTGCTGCCTCACGTCCAGAAGTTCCTCCAGGCCAAGAAACACTATCCGCTGGCTCCAGACTGCATGCAGCGGCTACAGAAAGCCTTACGGTAACGCACACACACACCTTCTTCTGATCTTCTTTAATAGCCTTTCTATTGTTTTCAGTCTACATCGATTTCATCTCTGTTATTGGTTGTAGAAATGGGTCGAGGAAGTACCCTCCTCACCTGGTGGAGGTGGAAGCCATCCAGCACAAGACCACGCAGATCTTCCACAAAGTTTACTTCCCCGATGACTCAGATGAGGTGAATACTAAAATCCAAAATATATATTATCAAATAATAACTATATTATTACCGCAAGTTTAAAACTGATACTGCATTGGCCATTAATTAAAACGCCCCGGTTGTCAGTGGTAAGCACTTATAGTGGCACTACGTATCTTTTAGAAGCAGAAACATACCTTTCCTCATATAAATAAAAGTCACTAAAAAGTAAAACTCACTAAAAAGCAGCTTGAGATATGAGGAACATAAGTATCTTTACCGTTTACCTTGTTTGTATTTTTGGCATTGTGTATTTTTTAGATCTGTTCATTGATATTTTCTATATTTCACTATTTGTTTTTTACTGCAACTGCTGCTCAACAAGTTCCATCTTTCCTTATTTAACATGATCCCGTAATTGTCACTTTATTTTCACACAGTTCTTACCATTTAAAATCAGACTATGTGACATCTAAAAGAATAAAATAACATACTTTTCCAATTTCAGATGAAAATTTAATCATTTAAATACACCAAGGTGGTGTTCTTGTTTGACCAGTAACTTATGGTGGCCAATATTATTTTTAAAATTATTAGCTAAAGTTAGCTAACTCAAGATAAATATTTCTGTATAACAGACATAACTGAGTAAGTTGGCGAACATCATGATTGTCTATTTATTATATACACTATGTTTCAGCATTTACCATTATCCCTTCATTTGTCACTTTGGGCTGTCACTGTTTAACAGAAGTTACATTATCTCACTTTTGTTTATCTAGAGATCTTTTAATTAGATCCTTATATGTAAAGAAGTTTTGTTGTCATTATCCAAAGGGATCTCAATGATTTTTATGAGACTACACGGTCAGAAAATTGTTGGAATTGAATCCATATTCTCTTTAAACTTACTGGAAACAATCATAATTGGAGATGTGAAGTATACTGTACAAGGCCCTTCTGTTAACCTGCTACACATTTTCCTCACAATGTCATACTCATTTGGTACTTTGCATACTCAATATGCAATATTTTATATATTAACAACCGTTTGTGGCCGTTTGTGTTAACAGGTGTTTGAAGTGGAGTCGAGTACCAAGGCCAAAGACTTCTGCCACAACATCTCCGGACGTCTTCTGCTCAAATCCTCGGAAGGCTTCAGTCTTTTTGTGAAGATCACCGACAAGGTGAAGACAATCTGTAGCCTGATTATATGGATTCTTTGACAGAAAGCAGATGTGTTTGAGACACGCATAAACATCTTCGAATGCTTTTTAGAGAATTTCACTTTGTGATTTTCTGGTTCTCCAGGTCATTAGTGTGCCCGATGGCGACTTCTTCTTCGACTTTGTGAGGCACCTGACTGACTGGATCAAGAAAGCCAGACATGTCAAAGACGGTAAAATAAAAGATTAGCTTTACTTTAAAGGTAGAAAAGTAAACATAATGACATGTTTTGTATCTTCCCGTTGATTTATCTTCATGTAATCTTGTCCCGTCTGCGCGTTGGCTGTGTAGGTGTGGTGCCTTCACTGATGTATCAGGTGTTCTTCATGAAAAAGCTGTGGACCAATACTGTGCCAGGGAAAGACCCCATGGCTGACTCAATCTTCCACTACTACCAAGTGAGTGGCCTCTCTAACAGCTGTAATCAGGGGTGGAAGAATTACTCAGACCCTTTACTGAAGTAAAAGTACTAATACCACACGGAAAAGTCCTGCATTCAATATCTTACTTAAGTAAACCCTGTCAGTGTTTCACTTATATCTGATGTTTCTGGATTGACATTACTGATGCGTTAATGTGTATGTCTCTTTTTACTGCTGTAGATGCTAATTTTAACTTTATATCCTGTTGTATCTTCCCGTTTAATCTAAAACTATGGATCGTGTTCTATAAGATCATCAATATAATTAAATTGTATTTATATAGCGCCAAATCTCATAGTGCTCCTTTTAAAAGTGCAGGTTTAGACCCTACGCTGATATTACAGAAACCCAACAATTACCACCAAGAGCAAACACTGAGTGACACAGGCAAGGAAAAACTTCCTTTTAAGAGGCAGAAACCTCAAACAGAACCATGGCTCAGGGTGGGAAACCATGAAAAACAGCCCTGTGTTCAGCTTTGTGATGATGCATTTTTAAATAGTTTAGACCCTGTACGCAGGATAAGCGGTTGACGATGGATGGATACTTTTTCCGCTGAATTGATAACCAATTACATGCAAGACTCAATAATACAGTTGTGCTCTGCAGAGCCCCACTGATTTGCAGTTTAATAAATATTTTGTTTTTATTTTGAGTTTCTGTGAGCCAACCAACAACAACTTGAACAACTGTGTCAGTACCATCTGCACTTGACATTGATCAGCTGCTATTTTTCACAGATGCATGCTATGCAGGAAGATGATTCTTAATCCCGCCTACAAAGGCAAGCCAATCCAGTCGGGATGGAAGACAAATTGCCTCAAGATGATTAAAAATCCTGAGTTGTGTCCTCAGCCAACTTGAAATTATCGTATGGCTAAATAAGAACCCATACCTCAGCTAGACTGAGCTAATTTCCCTATAAATTATTTTTGTGTGAAAAGTGGTGAATGCCTCCTCATTCTGTGTCTGATAACTAAAACCATTATGTCTGAGCACCTCTAGGGGTTTCTCACTTTGCTGCAATGTGTTTTAGGTTATTTTATAAATAGATTACATTCTTTATATCGACACATTTTTAAAAGGAATCCTTTATTTTGAGCTGGGGGTCCAAAATTACTGGGTGTGCAGTATTTGTGCACGGAGCACAGCTGCTGCACAAAGAGTAACAACCTTATTTTAACAGAGTTTTAAGTGACTGTGGAAGTTTAGGGACAATGTTAGTTTATGTGCCAATAAATTCACTGTTTAAACATGAGGTATCTTAACAGCGGCTGTCTTCTCTTTACAGGAGCTGCCTAAGTATCTGCGAGGCTACCACAAGTGTTTGAAGGAGGAGGTGCACCAGCTGGCAGCGCTGATTTACAGGGTGAAGTTTGAGGAGGATAAATCCAACTTCCACAATATTTCCAAGATCCTGAAGGAGCTCGTCCCTCAGGACCAGATCAGACATCTGTCCCCCGACGACTGGAAGAGGGTGAGAGAACTTAGAGAAAAATAAATCAAGGTTTCGTGGCTGAACAGTCCATGTGAGTGTTCAGAAATGTTTATATCTTCCTTGTCTTTTGGGTGTCTCCCCCTCAGTCTATCATGTCGCTGTTCAACAAGCACTCAGGGAAGACTCAAGAAGAAGCCAAACTCTCCTTCCTCAAAATCATTTACAAGTGGCCCACGTTTGGTTCTGCATTTTTTGAAGTCAAGGTAATGATGTTAAGACTACAGTAATTTGTTTTTAAAAGCTGAATATAAATTTAAGTTCTGGAGTTGTTGCATATTGTTTTGTTTGTTTTTTAGTGGTGAGATGTATTCAGACATTTTACCAATAAATGTAGCAATACTACAGTGTAGTTAGTTGTATAGTTCTCTGACCTTTTACTCCCATACACACCAGCACGTACCTTTAGATCCTCGGGCAGTGGTCTGTTGTCTGTTCTAGAGTCTCGACTGAAAACTAAAGGGGACAGACTGCTTGCAGTCAGGGCCCTGGGGCTCTGGAACAGCCTGCCTGAGGAAGTCAGGGCGGCTGAGTTAGTGAACTCTTAAGTCCCTTCTTAAAACATTTTTATAGGAGAGCCTTTCCTGATTTTATTTTATTCTATTTATTTTTAAATCTATTTAATATTAGCTTTTAACATGTATTTTAGTCTCTTAAGAGTTTTCTTTCTTTTATCGTGTATTTGGTTTATTGCCTTATCACTTTTTAAAGCACTTTGTAACTTGTTTTTGAAAAGTTCACTATAAAGATTATTATAGTAATACACTACTGTTACAAATAAAAGTACAAAAGTATAAGCATCAAAATATACTTAATATCAAAGGAATGGCCCATTTCAGAATTATTAATATAATAATTATTGATGCATTAATATCACTTTAATGTTGAAGCTGTTAGGTGGAGTTAATTTTAACTATTTTAAATCCTGCTAGGTAAATTAACCTAATAGTACATAATTTATTAGGTAATTATTTTTTGTATTAATAATCTGAAAAGTAACTAAAGCTTTAAAATAAATGTAGTGGAGTTAAAAGTACAATATTCTGCCTCTGAAATGTAGTGGAGTGAAAGTGTAAAGTAGCAGAGTAACGTACCTCAAAATAATACTTAAGTACAGTACTTGGGTAAATGCACTTAGTTACTTTCCAGCACTTTGTAAAGAAGTGTCTTTTTAATTATTCTATTTTATTCTTTCTACAGCAAACAACTGATCCAAATTACCCAGAAACCCTCCTAATAGCAATCAACAAGCACGGAGTCAGTCTCATTGATCCCAAGTCTAAGGTGGGTCCATATTTATCCCTTTTTATATCTAATTTCCTTATATGTATGTGTGTGTATGTATAGAGTATCGTTTCTGCAAACAACAGGATGTCTGCTCAAACCACTTTTTTTTCCTGCAGGAGATCCTCACCATTCACCCCTTCACCAAGATCTCCAACTGGAGCAGCGGGAACACGTACTTCCACATCACCATCGGGAACCTGGTCAGAGGCAGCAAGCTGCTGTGTGAAACCTCACTGGTGAGCCACTGAATTTTATACGATGTGTATGAACATGCAGGGATGTAGATGCACGACACCGCTCAGAATAGCTGGAAAATGAAGGTTTCAGCATTGAACTTAATAAAAAAAAATGTGAGTTCATCTGTACTTCGTTGTTGCTCCAGATTTGCGTGGAAGGAGACTAATTGTCCTCAAATTAATACATGAGATAAACATAAATGTCATATTTCCATTATATTTTCTACCCTTTTGTGCGCCGTTTCATGGGCACTCTTTCAATTACTAAATTTTTTGTCTGCAATGGTTAAATGGCTCCTAGTGATGCGTCGGCCCCCTCTTTTGAGGAAAATTAAATGCATGACAATGAACAAATTAAACTTTTGAACACAGCAGTGCTGTTTGGGAACCAGAAAATACCACCATGATTCCCATCACTAATTGGCGCCAACTGGAGAATTAGCGCCTCCTACTGATTATCTCATTTAACCAACATGCTTCATTTGGATTGAAACCTGGTTTATGAATGTTTTCTAAGAGAGACTGTATGAAAATATTTGACGTTAACCCTGTATGTAACGATCATCTAATTGAATCTCAAAGAATACCATCAGAAATGTGTATTCTGTTTTAAAAATCAAACTTAATTTAGTAAAGAATGATTTAATACCAGAAAGAAACTATTTTAAAATCACTGTAAATACTTCTGACCATTTCAAAACCGTGGTTATCTGATAATTTTACATTTCTCAGTGAAAAGCATGTCACAAAAAGAGCAATGGAGCCATACATCTATAAACAAACATCAATTTAGCACAGTATGTCTGACCTTGGACCTCCAATCCCTCAGGGCTACAAAATGGATGACCTCCTGACCTCTTACATCAGCCAGATGCTAACGACCATGACCAAACAGCGAACCTCCCGGGGGAACAACAAGTGAGCAGAGGGATGGAAACTCATCGATTACGGTCAATCAATCCTGCATTCTTTCACACATGCAGCCGCCCACATGCACAGTGCAAATACATGTAGACAAACTGTGTTCTTTAAATTGTCCCACCAAGTGGTTATTAAGGCAGTTGAGTGGCGGTTAACTGTAACACTGTAATGCCAACGTTTTCATTCATGTTATTATGCATCGGCCCTGTCTTAAAACTCACCTCTTGCCTTTAAACAACTCACCATACCACACATAACACGGCAATTTGGACGGCTTTCTATAAGCAACATAATCACTGTAAACTGAGGTTTCTCATTTTATTATCTCAGTGCTGGAAAGTTTTATGGAACAGTCTGTCAATGCAACTACTTTCAGAGTTTTTCAGAAAGAAATCAACGCCACAGTGTTTTGATAATTAAGATCTGCAGTTATGGCGCGTTCACATACAACGCATCGTGTACCGGACAGCATGAATTCATATGCTTAACAAGTCAGCATCATTTTCATCCATTTATTGCAAATAAATCACAGCAAAATGTTTGTATTGGGTTCATACCGCTGTAGTAAACCAAATATTTGCATGTTGCTTACTGCAAATATTAAATTCAAGTTGTAAGTGACCGCGCCATTACACCTGGAACTGAAATAGAGAATCCCAAGACAACTATGATCTAAACACCCCCCAAAACAGAAGTCTACTTGTTCATTTCTTTATCTTGTAAGTAGCTTCATTTTTCAGACACATCCTTATTTATGCTCAGAGTCGTTATAAGTTTACCAGCATTACATATGGTGTCACTTTTTATCGTGTTTTAAATCAAATCTCTTTAAAAATATAGACCACAAATTACCCTTTAGATCAGTCAAACTTGGACATATTAAGAAACACAAGTGCTGTTGCAAGGCAAACTTGATTTAAACATTTAAATATAATCTGATGAGTTTTACTACATTGTTAGTCATGCATGTGCAACAAAACAGACCATGTGTGTGCCACAAAGTACAAACAACACTTAGACTTATCGTTAGGCTTTGTAGAACGTTTTCGTGTATACACAAGAACTGTAGATGTTGACTGATTTTATGCTCATTTGTCTTTTTTCTAAATGTATGAACCATTAGCGTTAATTTTTAAGCATCGATTCATAATCGTAATACTTTTTTTTGGTCTATGTGTATTAAGGAGAAACTGTTTCATCCATTATGTGACCACATATCCTGATGTAGACATGAATAAATGACATTTTGCAAAGAGCACAGAGACGTTCATTTTTCTTAAATATAGGCTGCGCTGCTATAACCTGCAAGGAGCCAGAGGACCACAATGAACATTCAAAGACATGTAAGTAAAGTTTGCAAATATTCTTTAATACTGATATGCCACATTATAAACTTAGAGAGATCTTTTTATTTTATTTTTATGTGGTTTATACTACACGTGGTGATTTATTTTCAACATGACATTCATTTTAAAACCATGCACTCATCCGTAATTAATCTTAAGCGGCAGCAGGTGATTTGTGGATTCTACGAAGCGTGTGAAGCAGACACTCAGGGCTGGAAAAAGTATTGACGCCACCTTTTTGGGGTGGTAGTATCTAGTGAATGTTTTTATTTAAGTTTATATAGTTCTCCTAAAAACAGTGTAAATACGCAAAATAAAAATTATCACAAAGTATTAGGTCTTTATCAAAGAAGTGACTTTAATTAGAAATTTTGCCTCTATTAGCGCATCAGTGTAAGTTCATAGAGTTTTGTCATTACTGTGAGGCTTCAACGCAACCAGCACAGACTCTAAAAAGTCATCACACCCAGCCATAAACTACCTACGACCAGCCAAGAAGTATACCGACAAATAACCCCTTTAAAACCACAATTTGTCATTTTCCACTTTGTATTGCTTAAACAAACTGATAAGCAGATTTTGTTGCCAGAGCCAGGCTAGCTGTTTCCCTATGTTTCCTGGCTTTATGCTAAGCTAACCGGCTGCTGACTGTAAATCGGGGAGTCTTGAATGCTGAGCACACCTAACGTTGCATGAATATGATTCATGTGGTGACATAAACAAAAAAAAGTGCTGGGATGCTAACAAGGCTATTTTGCCAACCTGAATCTTGTTTATTTCAATCACCTATATTGTTAATGATTGATAAAAATGAATTTTTGCTGGGATGGAGAACCACTGCTGTAAATTAACGGACAGCAGTCCAGTCAGCTGGTCTCCAAAAAAAGCTAAACCTTGTCCTTCCTGAGGTAAAAATCACTTAAACATTCAACCTGATAAATACATTTGATTGAACAGCTACAAACAAAGTGAAGAAATGTCTCCATCACTTTATTTCATTAGAGTAGTGAAAGTACTTGTTAAGTGCTGAGATCTTCCAGGTTGGCAGTGTAGGGGCTCAGTGTTGCCAGTATGGGGGCTCATGTTGCCAGGTTTTCTCAGAGGCAGATGTTAGTGCTCAGTCACAGTTGGCAGGGTGTGTGTCCTCTCTGCTTGGGAGTTAGCGCTGGACAATGACCATATATCACTCATCTCTGTAGTATAAGGTCAGAAAGGTTTGGGTTAAAAAATATTGTTTGATTTCAGGCAAAGAAAGTAATAGATGCAACATCTCAGGAAATAGCATTAAGGAAGTGGGACAGTCCAAAGTCCAAAAGTAGGGGAAAAGGAACTATGTTTAGAAACTATGTTTCTGAAATTCCTTGGTAATAGTCCAGAAATAACAAAATCATCAACTTAGAAGAAGAGTATACAGCTATTTTTTTTCTGCCTTCACCAGCAAATTAACTCTTGCCTCATTACATGCTGAACTTTATTGGAAATGAGAATGACAGCCACATGATAAAGGCCAGGAAACACACGCTAATCTGCTGAGATCCAATTTTGGATTTAATGATACTGTCCAAATGCTGTTAATTTACATTTTTACAGTCACGTCTCCTGTTTATTTTGTGAGTCTAATTCAAATCTTCTAAAGATTAAGGTAACTGTTTTTGTATGGAAAAATAAAAAGATGTAACGTGTTAATTACTTAGACTTAAAAGGTTCTGGTAGATTTATGGTAAGCTAACCGGAAAGATACTGGGAGTAGTCTTCTCATCTAACTCTCAGCAAAAGCGAACAAGTCAAACTAAATCTACCAGACTTTGAAAACTCTTTTTTCCGTGACAGTTTTATTTAAATGTTCAAATATAGGGTTATGAGCTTTAAAACAAATACATTTTACTCCTCAGTCAACTCTTGGTCTTTGTAAAAGGTGACATTAAAACGTACATGTCTGTATTATAATGTATGCAGCCTTAATGCCCAGGAGTCTAAAAAGAACAATGGAGTAGATGCCTGTGGAAATTAGAGAAACTCCATAGAGATGGCCACCAAAGAAAGACATTAAAAAAAGCAAAGTATCTAAAGGAATCACTCTTGATATTTCTGTATAGTGGCTTACCGGTTTTAAACTTGATATAAGTGCCGTTGTCCAGCTTGATTTCCCTGCCCGAGCAGAAAGCCAGTCTTCGCTCCCGCCACCTGCAAGCAAATGCAACATGTGACCCCTGTTTAATCCCATTTTATTCAGATCAGACTGCTCTCTGTTGTCCTGCTTGGATAAAAAAAATCCCAACAGCAGCTACATGTAGGTAGGATTGTCCTGCTTGTGTGTGAGATTCACCAGTGAAAGAAGAAGATGATGAGGATCAGCAAGAGGGACACCAGGTCAGTGAGAATCCACATAAGGTTATACTCATCTGGACTCTGTGAGAGAGAGATAAAAAGGGACAGAGGTCAGAGTTTCTTATGTACACTTTGTTGTACAATTTAGTTTAATAAAAAGGTAACAAAACGTCTTCTACAGCATACTGCATTTCAGGGGTTCTTTTATTAATCCAGACAGATTAACAAGAAAACAAATACCATCTTAACAGATACCAAGAAGAAAGAGAAAGTGAAAGAAGGGGATAGAGATGAGTGAATGATACCAAAGCATGTTTCACTCCTGTTTCAGTGTCAGAGCTTGTGTCAAATAAAGAATACCACATGACCGATCCAAAGCTTCAGAAAGAACTTCATTCAATTTGACAGTTTTAAAAGTTTCTGCAGTTAAACTATTTGATCGGCATATAAGCGGAATAAGAAGAAGGAGAATAACTGAGAAATGTAAAGACTAGAAAGTATAAGAACATTTCCACCTGATACCAATTAATAAGGCATTAATAGCCTAATTTAATTATTCTCCAATCACATTGCAACTCATTAAATGTTACATAAATATAAACTATAAACATGAGACCACACTGAGCCTAAAAAACATCAGCAAGATAATTAATATTTCATGTCAGCAAAAAAATATATATATAAGCTTTTATAACACAGAAATCACTTTACTGTAACATATTGCATAACAGCATCTACATTTAATGCAGCACTTGCAAACAAAAGCTACGTTTTAGCTATGGAGTTGATACATCTTGCCTCTACATGATGTTTGTTGGGAGTCGCACATGTGTAGTTCGTAGACTACTAGGCAATCAGAAGCAGAGAAGGGCGGGTCAGCGAAAAGCCAGTAAACTAGGCTTTGGTTCCGCTGCACATGTTCCCCTTACCTGCTTAGCAACATGGACTGGAGCAAGAGTTTCAGGGTAGTGGGTTATTAATCTGTAACAAAAGTATCTTTCATCCATAATGTTTTAACTGAGCTCTGTCTCTACATCACAGTAACAACTTTATGTCCACTGACTGCCCGGAAGGTAGCTAGTGTTTGGAAGGGAGAGGAGAGGAGGGTACTGCAGCTCAGTGTTTTCCACCGGTGTTTTGAGGGCATGTCGGACTAGACGCTTGGCTAGCATTATATGAGTGGCATTTAGCCTTTATCCCCTTGACGTCACAGGTAATGAAAGGGAAATGGTTGGACTACAAACGAGCTGTTTTCTGTGATAGATGGGAACTCCCTTTGGGCTGGACTTTGGGCTTTTTCACTTTGCAAACCTATTACATGCACAAAAGAGATATAAACTTAATAAAAGGAGATGGAAAAGGCCAAAAAGCATAATACCACATCTTTAAAATAAATGGTGGCGTTGTGCTTAAGTCATGAAGGGCTGCTACGAGTTTAACAAGCCACCAGATGTCACTGAGTTCGCATTTGAAACTCCGAAGCTTGAAAAACAAAAATTCTGTCCCAATAGAAAGAAGCGCTAAAGGGTCATACGGCTTCATCTGCGACTAGGAGGTCTCCTCCGTAACTGCATCAACATAAAACATATTATTGCACCAAGACTCTGAATAAGCGTCAGCCAGAATAAAAAAAGTAAACACCTTAAACAGAAAGGTGTAATGATACTCTGTGTACTAAAATCCCATAACCCAAAGACCATACAACTAATTGAAATACAATAGTAACCACTGGAGGGCTCTTCCCTTGGAAACTTGATAGTTTTTGTTTGGTGGACAACAATTGGTGGAAGGAAATGTGTGACGTCAACCAGCTGAGTGCCGGCCAACTTCAGACCATTGAGAGGAACATAGCAGGTTCTAGTTTGCAGACTATAATCTGCAAACTAGAACCTGAAGCTGTCAGACAAATGTAGAGCAGTAAAAAGTGTTTTGTGTTAGTGTGAGAAACAATCGCTAAGAAGCTGACTGAAAAAAATCTCTTCACAGCCTTTAAGCCTTTAGAAAAATGTGTTTACACTTAATAGAACCAGCTAAATAATAGAGATATCTGCTGAGGTAACTTGTATCTGAACTGTTACCATGAGAAAGAGAGGGGAGCTCATGGTGCCGAGGAGCTGGGGAGCGTTGGTGGTGACCGAATGGACTCCAGTGCACCAGGCCAGAGAGTAGAGCCACGGCTGGCTGATCACATACAGGTTGGTGGTGATGTTCATGGCAGCATACTCACTGCACACAACAGGAAGAGAAAAGAAGAGGACAACTTTGTTAATCCCGAAATTCGGTGTTATAATTACACACATTGTCCACATGCATTATCGTAGAGAGAGATGTCAGAGCGAGGGGGCTGCCACGTAGTCAGCGCTCAAGACGTTAAGGGTTCAGGGCCTTGCTCAAGAGCACATTCAGAAGTGAACTAGCATCTCTCCAGCTACCAGTCCACACTCCATATGACTGGTCCGACCAGCGACCCTCCGGTTCCCAAGTAAAGCATCCACGGACTGAGCTACTGCTACCAGTAAAAGTGGAGATGTGTTACCGGGTGAATCTTTGACACACATCCACACCTGATGAGCTCAGTGGACATGGAGCTGTAGTGCAGGTTGAGTTTGACAATGTGGTTTCTCTGGAGCTCCTGTAGGGGGAGCAGACTTCCTGACGTCTGCTGGAGCTCAGGATCGATCTCCTGGACCAGAGCACGCAGATCTGAAGGCAGCCACAGCACCTGGGGAATGAGCGTCCAACACACACTCCATCACTTCAGAGGACATGACATTGTTACATTAATTTCCTGGACACCACTAGTTGCCTAACCTCCCAACCTCACCCTGATCTGTAGGCCTACTCCAACCCTGGGCCCAAGTAGCTCACAAGCAAGTGAGCCTGGTCACAAACTGGAAGGGAGACCATATGAATGGCATACTGAGGAGGAGAGGCTGGGATAAATGTTTTATTCCTCCACCCCTTAAGCATAACCAGCATTTCTTTAATATTTTGTTTAAAGGTTTTGATGTTTCATATTTATATTATTTTACTTGTGCACTACAAGCTACACCCTTGTGATGTAGACTGCCTCTCTTTTAATATAACCCTACCCAAACAGGAACAATTCCTGTGCAATGACCCAAGAACTCTCTCTAATCTCTAATCAGCCACCTGCTTACTGGTTACCACTTATTTGATTCATCATTTTCTATTTCCGCATGTAGATAACACCTGCGCATAATAGTTATTCCAGCATCGTTTGCACTCTGCTTGTACGTGTAAGCATGTATGTGTACCTGTATATCACATCCACCTCTGACATGTACATAATAATTTTACTCGTGCATCCTTTGCACTCTGACTTTTAATATTGTAATATTATTGTAAATAAGCACATCGTGAGCAATGTATAATCCTGAGTCAAATTCCTTGTATGTGTACACATAGCTGGCAAATAAAGCTGATTCTGATCATTACTCGTGCATTAAAAGCAGGACTTTACTGCTCATTTTGAACTATTTTGTATAGGAATACATGATTATTTTCCTTATGGATTAATCTGTTGATTATTTTCTCTATTAATTGACTGACTTATTATTGACTGACTGTTTGGTTTGTTAAAATTCTGAAAACAGCCACGTTCACAATGCTTTGTTTTGTCCAACCAACAGTCCAAACCCCAACAATACATTACAATTATTAAAATCATTTTGAGAAGCTGGAACCATAAAAATTACTATGAAAATAATTGCCAATTAATTTTCTGTTGATTTAATCATTTGTAATTTGTTTTATTTGACTAATCATTTCAGCTATTCTTGTTTAAATTGTAGTTTAATTTCTAACAAAGCATATTTTCTCTTCATACCTTTGTGTGAATTTTCTTTTCTAAAGTAACTTCTAAAGGTTTCATATAATTGAAATAGAGAAAAAAGTACAATATTTCCCAATGAAAATTTCTGAGTACAGTATTTAAGTAGAGAGGTCAGAGTTTAATATACACACATGCTGTTAAAATACAATTTATTTAAATAAAAAGGTAATAAATAAAACTAGCCCTCTTTTTGTCCTTAAAAGACCTAACTCTTCAGTGTTTCATTCATTAATCCAGACAGATTAACAAGCCACTGCCTTGGTATTAAATGTGTATAAAAGATGAAAAGAGATACAAAGAAAGACAAAGAGGAAGACGAGGACAGAGAAGAGTTTATGGTAGAGATGAGTGAATGATACCAAGCGTGTTTCACTCCTATTTCAGTGACAAATTTCCTAACAGAGTCTGGTGTGACAATGTCTTTAAACTACAGAGAGCAGGATTAGACAACTTTTTACTGCTCAGCTCACAATTTGGTTGAAACAATTAGTGACTGACAATTCTGATAATCGACCAATTATTTTAAACCTGCAATAACGGTTTTGTTTTTGGCCACTGGGGGGCAGCAGAAACAAGTTGTTAGCATAACATTCAAAGTTGAACATTTTGCATGTTGAAGCAGTTGCTTATTTACACATCCAGCAGTTACAGAGCAAGAATCATTCTGTAGTGTGGCATCTCATGATTATTTTCTCTATTTATTGACTCAACTTTTGGTTTATAAAATGTTGTAAAATAGTAAAAGATTCCTGTTAAAATGTCCTCAAGCCCAAGTTGATGTCTTCAAATGGCTTGTTTTGTCTGACTTAACAGTCAAAAACCCAAATATTATAGTTTTTAGTGAAAAGCTGGAAGTTTTTTCTGAACAACTAATTTTCTGATCGGTTATTAGATTGTGAAAATAGTTTTTTAATGTCTTCAGTGGGTCTGAAGAAGATTTAGAAAATAAGCACCATAGTGGAGCAGACAATATCTTTTCTGTACAGTAAGTACTACAGTATATTTTGTGCACCTCCCTAAGCTAACTGTATGTCACTCGCAGCTCTTATGAGTCGTGTTTGTTTCTGTAGGTTTGTGTATGTAAGTCCAGTATTTACTCTTATTTAGGTCGGTTTTTTGGTCAACAAGTGCTGAGAAAAATATCTCTTTAGCTACTAAATGCTCTTCAACAGCTAATCACTGTTTGTCTATCTATCTGGTGCTGCCTGTTGAGGACAAAAACGACACTATGAAAGCAGTCAGAGTGAATTAGAACAGTAGAGCACCCAGCAAAACAGCTAAACAATGAAGCGTCTGAAAAACAGACGCTTGAATTTTTTGGTAATACATGAGGGCCTCAAACTGGGGCTATTTAGTTACTTTTGGTGCAGTCAACACTTTGTCAAAGTTAAGTTTATCTTAAGTTGTTCTGCTGCTGCTGGAGCTCAGTTTAGTTTAGTTATCATAACCTGAGTTAGTTCTGATTAGTTGACCTCTTTCCTGAACAAAAATTCCACATAACCAAAACCAAAGCCTCACCTTCGAGGAGCGAATGGAGGACTCGTTCTGGACGACCTCCAGCGTGCGATGGATCCAGGTATCTCTGTAAGGGTGACCTCTGGGTGGACGGTAGAGGTCAAAGATCACCAGTTTGTCTTTCCGAGCTGCCAGCTGGAGGAAGGCCTGCAGGCTACAGATGGACTGTTTTTCTGCCCGTAGTCGGTCCTCTGCTCCCAGAGAGCCGGCTGTACCGAAAGGATTGTGCTGGAAGGGACAACCATCAATACCCAATTAATTCTGTGACATAACATGCTGCCCGATATGTTCATGTGCCAGCTGATTTTGTAGAACTGCTGATGGAATGTCATCTGTACACAGCTGCCAATGTGTTGAAAACCAATTCTTTCTGCCTCGATTAACTACCTCACTTCTGCTATTCAGAATCAGAAACTGGTTTTTGCTAAGTTTTCACTTACAATAAATTTGCCTTTGTGCTGTGCTGCATGACAATCAAAATATACAAAAGTAGGAGAAAATTAGGGATGTCCCGATCAGGTATTTTTGCCCTCGAGTCGGAGTCATTTGATTTTGAGTATCTGCCGATACAGAGTCCCGATCCGATACTTCTATAATACTTTTAAAAAAAAAGAATAAAGAAGAGCAAAAAAACAGATCCAGGATGTTCCTTATTTTTTATTTAATTCACCTGTTAACAAACAGAGCCCTTCTGTGAGGTAGCTTGAACAATCAAGTAATAAATAACAAATTCTTCACTTTTGGACTTCAGTGCAACAGTAAATATAAAAAAAGTCTAAGATAAAAACAAATAGCACCTCAACTTAAAATACCCGGCAGGCATGTAAACAAATACAAAAATAAAAGTGCCACAGTGTTTGCAAAGCACATTTATAAATAGATATACTAGGGGTGGGAATGTCTGTGCGCTGGGTCTTAGTAGATTTGTGAAAGTGTCCAGACAGGGAGCGTTTCTGTGGGGATGAGTTCAGAGGGTGGGAGCTGTGACGCTGAACGCTCCGGAGTCTGGTGTGGGGGGCAGAGAGCAGGCTCTTGTACAGGGGAGATGTTAGCTCGCGCT
>JAPMOB010221993.1:0-34257 GCA_029875015.1 Lepomis gibbosus | reverse complement strand
TTAACAGAGTTGTTGAATGTTAAAATAAGGTGAATTAAATAAAAAATAAGGAACATCCTGGATCTGTTTTTTTCGCTCTTTATTCTTTAAGTATTATAGAAGTATCAGATCGGGACTCGGTATCGATAGATACTCAGAATCAAATGACTCGGACTCGGGACATCCCTAGTATCACTCTCTATTTCCAGTAATGCCCATACAAGGGCTGTCCAGGTAAATCTAAGTTAAACAGCATCCGTCACTCTGCAGTGCCAGCAACCAGTTTTTGCTTTGTAGGTGTGAAGGATTCAGAGGATGAAGAAGAGGAGAACAATACGTCACCTGTGAAAAGGCCTGCGAGCCTGATGTCGGGGAAGAAGCCTCCATTGGTAGCTACCTCAGTGTGTTCTTTGAATTCATTTGGCTACAGAGCTGCTTTCAACTTTAAAGGGAATTTATCCCAAAGAAGGACTTTTATCCTTGTTTTTGATGAAATGATTCCTTCCTTCCTTCCGTCTGTAGAAAAAACTGAAGATGGATTCTGACGACGATGAAGACGACAGCGACGAGGATGATGATGAGTATGTTTTTTTGTGTTGGGATTGTGAATGCCTCAAGAAAATACCACATTTAATATAAGGAATAAATTAAATCACAGACTTAACTCTTTTCTCTTCATTCTTTTTTAGTGATGATGAAGATGACGACAGTGATGAAAATGATGTGAAGCCTCAGAAGAATGTCGGAAAAGAGTTAAAAAAAGTAAGCCTGGTCTGCTATTTGTTCAGTTTACAAATGTTAAACACTTGATTGTACCTGTGAAAAAAAATTGACAGGGTCGCTGGAGCCTATCCCAGCTAACAATTTAGAGTCACCAATCAACCTAGCCTGCATGTCTTTGGATGGTGGGAGGAAGCCGGAGCACCCGGATAGAACCCACGCAGACCATGCAAACTCCACACAGAAAGGCCGGGGTAACCGGGGTTTGAACCCATGACCTTCTTGCTGTGAGGCGACAGTGCTAATCACTGCACCACCGTGCCGCTACATAACATCCGGCAAAATACTTGGGTTTCTTAGAAGCAAATCATTAAATCTGAATGAAAAAAGAAAATCCCAACCATGAGCTTCTGTGGAGCAATTTATTGAGCTCTGGAATATTTACTTGGTTTGGTTTATGTAGGCAAAAAAAATCAATGTTATTTGAACTTGAGTGGCACCAAATAATCATATTAAGGCATGAAAGATAAAGTTGAACAAAACATGCAATTTAACAACATTTAATTATAAAGGTATAAGAGGAGGATTGTTTGATAGGTACTACTTGTTGTGTGTCTTGAAAGCCAGTAGTGATAAGATCAGTTTGAACTGATGCTCCTTTTCCTTTACTATAGTTACAATTACTAAAAAAAAGACTGGAAATGATTAGTTGTTGTTTTATAAGCTATCTGCAGTGTTTATTTTTACCTTCAGTATTATCAAGTGAGAAATCTTCTACTGATTATTTTTTATAAAGGACTGTAAATCAAACCAAAGTAAATGTCCTAGTCAGTGTAGGTCACCAAACATCTACAGTAGATTTAATGTATTTAGACTGTTTCCAATCCCCTGTTGTCCACCAGGTGTCAGTGTTTTGTGTAAAAGCATTTCTCTGTGTTGCTGCCATCTGCCTACTCCCCTTTTGTTTCTACCACATCATTTAAACTCCCACAGACTTTATCCTATAGTAACATTTCATTTCAAAAGGCTCTTCCCATTCCTGCACTCACTGACCGTCCACCTTTTTGTATGAGACAAAACATGGAGCTTTTTCATCCTGTTCGCTCATGTACCCACCTGTTTTTCACGAGTAAAACACAGGGTCTGTGTGGCGTAATGATTGGATTTCTCCTCTGTAATCTGCTTGAATTCTCACTGTCTTGTTAGTGAGACTGTGCTATCCTATATACACACACACACACACACACACACACTCAAAATTATATACACACACTGTAGACTGTACACTTATATGTGTAAGTATACTTGCAAAAATGCCGTCTGGAAACATTAACAGTACATATATACAGTATATGCAGAGAAGCACACAAAACATACAGTTTCATACAAACACCCACCCACATCAGTTGTGGGAAACATCTTTCCCCATTTTTCTGTAACACTGCATATCTTTGTCCCTCTGTCATCCCACTATTAATATGATTGCTCCTTTTTATCGTCTCTCATGCCATTTCAGCTTTGCACCTGGCCTTTGCCTTTGAACACTCGTTTTGCGTGTTACCACAATCATTTGCAAGTGTGTGGGTGCATGTGTGTATCTGCCTCATTTTTACGTCGGTGTCTGTTTGTGATTTCTTTTTTCTTTTCTTTTTAAACACGCAATCCCGGTGAAAACTCTGCCAGGCAAAAGATCAAAGAAGGGCAGATGCGCATACCTGCGACGTGAGCGCCGATCCTTGCCTCAGGGTTAGATGACAGCTGAGCATTTCTGTCACCTGTTGATTTATTCTGTTGTCTTCTCCTCCTAATTCCTCCTGCACCCTGTACCCCTCCCCTCCATGACCTTAATCCTTTTATTCACCCTTCTTATCTTTAGCTCCATAGCTATCCTGTCTCATTCATTCAATAATGAAAGCTCAAAACTGTAGATAGTTGGTGGGAGCGTTTTCTTGTCAATATAGTCATCAAACCTCATTACCTATTAATCTAGTTTACTTCTTTGATCTGGTATATTTGATCTGAAATGAAAATTGGGAAACACTGCTAAATTTAGACTTAATTTTACACTGTCAAAGTTGTAGGATGGCTGTGTTAATCAATATTTAATATTAAATATGTGTCTTTTCTGGTATTGGTACTGAAGCTCATTACATGCTGAGACTCGTATCGACAAATTTCCATGCCCTAATCGCAGCTCGATTTTTAAAATCAACACAGGCACGCTTTCAGACACATGCTTTTTCAGCCATGTGTGAAGAGCAAACACATTTATGGAGTGTTTTTCAATTCTCTATTTGGACCACATGGGATGTGCATTACAAACTAATACCCTAATGCATGTGGCCTATATGTGACTTATCTTTAGATGTATGAATTGCAGTTTTAACAACATTGCCATGACAAGTAAATCTAGTCTAAAAAGAACACAATGACGACACCAAGTGAAGAGAGTCAGTGATTGATGGTATCATAGTTTATTTGCTGATTGTGTCAATGTGGTTATCTGCTAAACGGGTAAAACAAGCAGTTCTTTGCTACAACAGAAACAGGTGTAGCCAATCTTTCTGCATCTGAACATTTTTAATGTCTCCATCCAAACATCACATTAACTACACAATGTGTTCTAGTCGTGTGCAAAACTTGTCACAAAGCCTACACTTTATAGTCTCTTAGTAGTGTTCTTCACTTAGTAGCCAAGTAATTTTAAATAACTGACTATTGTAATAAACACAGAAAAGATAGAGACAAAACCCCAAGGAAATTTTATCATCACATGTAAAAAGTTATTCTGAGTTCAGGTATACCGCTCATCTATGTACATCTAGGTACATCTATGAAGGATTTATAGCCTGATTGAGTGCTGTCCTTTGTGTGTTAATGTCCTTCTAGTTTGGCAAAAACCTTTGCAGCCGCACTGGACCATCCTTACAGCGTTGTGTATTTCTAGTTATTGCTCTAGGAAATAACGTGTGTAATTGCCTTGTAGCAGTTATGTCAACACAGGCAATTACACTTCTAGCCCAACCCAAGGTGAATACCAGTGATTGCGAGGAAAAGGTTGGTGTTCAGGAAATGCAGGTACTCGCCTTGGCTATTACAAGGTAATTACACAGGTGACTGAGAGCAATGGAAACCTGACGGGAAGGCTTCCAGTGTGGAGAAGAACAATGACAGGTTTTTGGGGTACTAAGTATCTGATCAGTGACAAATTACCAAGAATGTCTAGTGCTTCCTCTGTAATTTCATATAGCACCAGTGCTTTAAGATAATTTCAGTTCTGGTAAAATATCATCCCTGGTTTGGTTGCAGTTATGTTTTCAGTACAGCCTGCAGACAAACCTTGAGTTTGAGATACTTAATAAGAATAGACTATTAATTCATAACATCAAGACTTCCATTACTCCTTAAGCTTTTAAATGACATTTTCCTTTTTTTGTTGTAGAATGTAAACATTTTTGTCTTTTTGGGTTAAAATGCTTTTTTTTAATAAGCCACACATGCAGCATGGACATTATAATACATCTACAGGTGGCAGGGAAAACAATGTGAACAACCTCATGGAGGAAATTAACCACCGTTGCAAGCGGTTTTACGAATACAGTTTACATTATGTTACATGCATATTATAATTTGTCAGCTATAGCAGAGGCTTGGTAATTAGCACTTTGAAATGGGAGTTTTCAAAACGTGACACAACTACTAATTATTTTGATATACAACATAATAAATCAGGAAGAACAGTTTGAGAGTCAAGCATTGACAAAAAGGCACCTCTGTCACGTTTTGAAACTAAAAAACATGGATACGATAAATATATACAGTGTATAGCGGTTTGCCAGAAATCTAAAATAATCCACCTTTGACCTTTGTTTGGCACTTTTTCATGAGGTGTTGATTTTCAGCTGCTTATATCTTCAGTATGGCACCCCCTGCTGTCCCCTCACTCTCTTTAGGTTTTACTTACTGTGATCAACAATGAAGTATGATCAATTTAGTATGCTTTTTCTGAGCTTTTATTATAAAGACAGAATGTTCTGTTTGTTTTCATATGATCTCTTTTTTTCCCCATATTTTATGAACATTTCTGCAGAGCAGCAAATTGACCTGGTCCACATGTTTCACATGTTTCCACATGTTTCCTACAGTGTGAGATGTCGTACTAGGGATGTCTTATTAATGAATTTTGTCCGTTTTTTCTGCTTTTTTCAGACCCAAGCGTCTTCACCAAAGAAGGCGGACAAGACTCCGGTAAAACAAAATGGCCCAGCAGGAAAACCATCAGGATCAGCAATCAAACCGCAGATTAAGGTAAGAAAGGCTGTGTCACCTACTCAGCGTGTTTACTTGCAGTTATTTAATTATTTGGTTGACAGACATTTTACTGTTGAAAGGGGACAGCTATTAAGAGCCATTTTTTAGCACTGTTTATTGGAAGGGCACAGCAGGTTTACAGGTGCAATGCAAAGACATACTTGTTTCGTTTTTTTAGTTAAACAAACTAATGGATGCACATTCATCTAAAATCCAGAAAATAAAAAATGAGACAACCTATATTGCACCCCTTGCTATATAATTCCCCTCTTAACCCTCATCTTAGGCCAGTTTCTTTTCTTAGTTAATGTTGTTCAAAAATTTGTTTCGAAATATTAAAGCTAGATTTTTTTTATAAGGCCAGGATGTCATCAGGCCACAGTCAAAGCCAACAGCTCTATTTCTAAAGAAAGACATCATGTCAAAAGTATGTAAAAGAATGGTGGATGATGAAAATCAGAGTTTTAAAGAAGAATAGTAATGCAATTCTTGACTGTGTCATTAAGAAACAACTTTGATAGATGGATATGTTGTTATATAACGGAATGTGTCACCTTGTACTTTATACCTTGTATATGCAAAAAGAAATTAACTCCACAAAATTAAGCTATGGAGATCAACAAATTTATAACATATTTCTTCTTTGCAAACAGACATGGATCTTCCACTAATTATAGTATGTCTAAAGTCAAAACGCGATATGCCCCGCAAGCAAAATGCATTACACAATGTCGCGTACTTAAAAAAGAATCATAAAAACCCCTCTTCAAACAGCTTGATCTTTTTGTGTTAAGTTATTTGTGCTCAAACCAGAACCTGAGAAGACACAAGGTGTCTATAACCAAGGGTAATTGTCTGCATTTATTGGCATTTACATTTAAAGCATGCCAAAAAAAGGGGAAAAAAACTTGAAGAGCCTTCACATTCCACGGCCAAGGAATGTGATAAATGCACATTGCAATTAGCTCCAACTGATAGTTAATTTCTTGGATGGAATGCCTTGGACAGCCGCCTCTCAAAACCCAAAGCTTGAACTCTGCCTCTCTTTAAGCAAACACACCTGACCTCTAAACAGGATTCCTGGGGCAAGGTTTAAACCCGTGACCCCTTGGCCTGACCTCGCCGTCTTGTGTTGCAGCCACCTTTGATGCCCCCCAACCTCCCGTAACACACATACACATCAGGAAGACGAATTAGAAAGCTTCTCTGCAAGTTTACAAATTTCACAAAGCATGTTCCTGGAATGTGTTGGCATCAAACGCTGGCTGCTTGTAGGATGCTGAAGGCGTACCATCTCACACACCAAGTGCACAGGAGCATTGTCCTTTCTTGTCTGATGTTTTTTGAAAGGGAGTTGTGTAATTTTTATCTTGTTAAACACTGAGTCACATGATTAATTCCTGAGGCGAGAAAGGGATTCCCCCAGGGCCAACTCTCTTGGTTTGTGGGAGAGCGCAGCTAATTCTGCAGTGGCCGTTGTTCAGACAAAACACAGTGGCTCTTGAAATGCCCTGGGGGATTAGCCGATGGGAAGCTAAACCGCCGAAACCATCTCGCCAGTTTAACTTTCTGGCCCGTGGAGCTGCAACTGCCCCCATCCCCTCTCTACTTATGCACAACAACTGTTCCCTCTCTACAACCTTTTCACACCCCTCACTTCCTGGACACACCTTCTCCCAATTGCTCTCATTACCAGTGTTTGATGTCTGGTGCAGCTTGCGCTTCCAGATGCCCCTGAGGAGCGAGGAAGCGGGCGTGGATGTCTGTTTTTTCTTTTCTAAATGCAGGTGACTGGTCATTAGATTGGCTTTTCAGATCTGTTGCCAGTATCGCAGTTCTCACCTCTCACAGCCCAGCATGTAGCTGCACCTTCTTGTGTAACAGGCTCCACATGAGAACCAGCTAACTCAAGTTGTGCTGATCTGAAGTAACATTATCTTGCAGCTGGTGTCCTTTGATTGATGGGTTTCGAGAAGTTGATGCCTTCAAGCACACGTCACAGTCGTAAAGTTGTTAACCACTCCACTCAGGCTTATCCCAAAAGGGTGTGAGTCATTGTGTTAGCGACTGATTGGCATGTGTTACAGCAGGTGCCTATCTTGTTAGCGTTTACTTTTCCTGTGAGTGTAAGGATGTTGGCTTCAAACTTTAACCTTACTGATTGGACATGTTGTGCATGAAAAATGTCCAACCCCTTTGCATGTCTTGCATATACAAGTCATAGCACTGGAGTCACAGTTCCCAGTGACCTGACAATTTCCCCAGACAAGGGCCTCCAAGGCTCTCATTCCAACAAAATGACAGTTACTATCCCAGGACAGACCTGATGAGCAAAGGTGTCACAACCATGTGTTTGCACTGG
The DNA here is from genome assembly GCA_029875015.1 of Lepomis gibbosus. NCBI lineage: Eukaryota > Metazoa > Chordata > Actinopteri > Centrarchiformes > Centrarchidae > Lepomis > Lepomis gibbosus. The sequence continues at coordinate 26,885 of JAPMOB010221993.1, read as the reverse complement.
ATTGAAGACTAGAGATTGCATCAAATGGCGTGCTTGTGATTAAGTTCCATGTCTTGTGGCATCTGTAATCAGTGTCTGGCTCAGATGAAAAAGCTTGCTGGCTTTGTGTGTTTATCAGCTGTTTCAGGTCCACAGCTGTCCTTTAGAAGTAGAGAGCTGCCCATAAATAATAATACGTAGTACATTATCTGGCCAGGAGCCAGCAGCATATGTGCTCTTTTTTTTGTAGTGTGGTATGTGTGCGTCAAGGATTTCTTCATTTTATACGTTTTGATCTGTGCTATAAAATAAAGATCTCTTGGGGACAGGGACAGATAATTGCATTTTTAAAACTAGACTTTATTTTCTTAAGTTCATTCCACCTGTTTTCACTCTTTTCCAGTCCCTGGCTTTGAAATCAGAAGTTGCTAAAGGTAGTAACACATGACATTTATTGATTGCTTTTACCATTAGCGTTGCAGGGTTTTTCCTGGCCCAACATGAGGAGGAGGTGGTTCCATCCAGATCATGTGCACATGTGTGCATGTGTACCGTGCCTTTTAATTGGCATAAACAAACACTTTTTACAAGCAACATATTTTAAGAGTTCTAATAATTATACGATCATTTAATGTTAATCTGCAATTTGCTGTTTTGGTCCCAGTAATATTTGTTCTTACTCAAGCATATCACATGACATGTTTGAGACTGAGAAAATGACCTCAAATACTGTTAAACTGAAAAATATTATTTACACTAACGTAGATCTCCTCCTGTTTTTGAAGCATTTCAAAAAATGTATTTTAAGTAATTGCCCCTCACACTTTTAGACACTTTTCTAAGTCATTTAGAACCTATTATGTTTATTTAACTTCCTAATTGAAATGATTTGCTTTTATCAGTATATGTGGCAGTCATGTTCTCTGATGTAGATATTTTAATGAACTAATAATGGTTTATACAGATGTCTGTTTGATCTTTGGTATTCTATTAAAAAAAGTAGATTAAAAAAATTTGAAACGGCTTTATTTCCTTAAATTACATTTGACAGCTGTAAACAAACAAACACTGGCTTTGTTGTCACTGTAGAAGATGACATTTGGTCTCAGAAATCCACAGAGTGCAAAGCTTGCTAGAAAATAGTGTTTAACTTGAAGACACCCATCATAGTTTTGTCGAGAGCTGGAGACATGATGAAATTTAAAGGAGGCGGCTGACTCGTAATTCTTTATGCAGGATTAACCACAGCTTTGGTTATGGAGAACTAGCTATCAATTTAAACCACTTCCAAAAATATTTAAGAAGTAGAGCATTGTTAAGAAACCTATATTTTGATTCCACTTATGAATTCCTGAATGCAACAATTTTAGCTGCCTACACAACGGTTACCTAGGCTCAAGACCACGTACAGTGGTCTGGTCTCTATAGTGTCCATGTCTACAATGTGGCAGACTGGAGCTGCTGTTTGTGCAGTTAAACTGCACATTCAACCTGAGCAAACATTCAGCTTCTGCATGGCAAGGTTTAGCATTTCTTTGTTCAAGCAAACTGTTGGTTGCAGCTTAAATATGCTAAAAAGAAACAATAAAAATTTAATTTGCTGAAACCTGATTCAGAGATTATAACCAAACCAAATTTCAACCAAACAGATAATAACTTGATAACTATCCATTTGCTCGTGAGCTCTTGCTGTTTTTTGACTTGCAGGTTAAAGAGTTCCTTTATACATGCCTTCGCTCTTCTTTCAAATGTGTCTCTGGCTATCAATGAAACCCTGCAATTTCACTGGATTCCACACAGACTTTGCATGTAGTGACAAGCTCTGTGGCTTGTGTAATATGCAGTCACTGTATGGTGTGTGTGTTGTTATTGTGTCACATTCATACACTTCTAATTTAGGACCTGTGAGGCCTCGACTGCCCAGGTCTGGACACACCTGGGGGCCCACCAATTTGAATTTCATGCTGCTCGCATCTAAACAAACACAGGAAATGTGTGTTGAAATATCACCTACAATGTCACCAAAACAGATAAAGAAGGGCTGCTTTGTGACAGTATTGTTTTTAGTCTAGACCATTCATGAACGTTGAACAGAAAAAGTGTTATTTTTTTCTTGTGGAACTCATTCATTTGATGTTAGTATCATTTTTAGTCGGGAACAAACTCAAGAACATTAGGCCAAGTTGCATTTTGACCTTTTTGTTCTTTAGTTAGTTAGGTCGTTCGGAGTTGCCATCAAGGGAAAAACACTTTTGAGAAACAACCTCTTTCGCTTAATGGAGAGTCAGGGCTTGCCCTCTCCTGCTTGCAAACAATAAAAAGATAATTTGTACCTGATGTATTTGTAAAAAAAAAAAATGGTGTAATTAGGCCAGAATTTGTTGTCCTTTCTGATGCTTTTATCCTCTTCCAGCTGGTTCCCCACGCCAAGCCTGTAAACACAAGCCCAGACAAAATGGGTCATGATAGAGCTGTGGCCCAGACTGGCCAGTTGGTCAGCAAATAGATTAATCGGCAATAAGTTAGAATTAGCAATTTTCTGTTGAGTTAAAATGAAAACACAGACAAATAAAAGGCAATAGCAAGACCTGAACTTGAGTAAAAGAAGAAGTATTGTGGTGTAATATGAAGTTATCTTTTTATCTACAACTCTATAAATCTCTCTTTATTTGACATCAATCAGTGTTTCTTATCTAGCTGATGTATTTTTTTCAAGACACCTGCCCCAGGAAAAGACAAACCCCAGGCTGGCCCGTCTAAATCTCCCTCTCTGACTGAGATTAAAAGCAAGTTGTCAACGGCAGCCATGGAGGTATGGCTGTCATCCTCTTTTGCAAATTACTGCTCTTAATTGAATGTCTGACGCATGGTTAAGCTGATGATTTAATGGCCTTTTCCATCAGGGTAAGCCACTACCAAAGACGGAGCAGAAGTTTGAGAATTTCGTGAGGAGTTCTTTTAAAATCTCAGACAAAAAAGTAAGTAATCATGAGTCATTTGAAATATTATGTATGCTTTTCTTGATTGCCCTTGGATTTGAGAGCACTACGAATCATCTGAGATTGGTCTTTGAATTTTATTATTCTTATGACAAGTGTTACATTTTTAACTCTTACATTTAACTACATTTTTAACTTTATTATTTGCACTTTTTTAAATCAGTTTCTTGCTTTTTTGCTTTTGCATCTGTGCATTTAGTCTCATAAACACTTCTAGAAATATTCTAGTTGCTGTGTGTAAGTAGTCACATTTACATCAACCTTCATTTGAGCTTTAAGAGCTTTTGTCCATGATAGATACCCAGGAATGCATTATTGTTCCTCACACTGTCCTAATACCTTTCACTCTCCATTATACCTCAAACGTCTCTCCAGCACAGTGTGTTCTCTTTGAATTATATTTATTTTGTGTCAGTGGGCTCTTTCGAGATGAAATGGGAGTACACCTGCCAAGCCAGACTTTTTCTCAGTGATTTACTGGAGTGTGTGTCTTTTGTAGCCTTAATGAAGGGACTGGTGGTATGTGGATGGTACCAGTCTCTTTCACATTCAAGGCCTTTCACCAACCCAAAAGCGTTTTTTTCTCAATGCCGGACTTAAATCTTTTCTAATGCTGCTTGTCATTTCAGAAGAAACACAACAGCCCCTTTGCATTGTTTTTCCAAGCATGAATTAATCACATACAAATCTTTACATTATCACCAATGCTTAAATTATTCTAGGCAGCGTGTCAGATAATAAAGCTGCATTTTCTGTAGCAAAGCATCTGTAAGAAGGCAATCACTTGAAAAGGGCTATTTGAACATTCTTTTGTGATTGCATTGCAGTGTTAAAATGTTAACTGTACAGTTATGAGAGCAGGTGAAAGCTCTTTAGACCGGCACGAGGGCTGGTTGGACAAGGAAAGAGTGGGGGTGGAGTTGGGTCAGGGAGAGCTTGTTGATTCCACTGTGTAGAAACATCTGTGGAAGTGCTTTGGTTTCATCAGCCAAGGCTGAGATCTGTCAGACCTGGAGCACCTAGTCATATACTCTGGTATGTAGCGGTGCCCCCACCCAACCCCTCGTCGTTCCCCAACAGCCCCATCTAAAGTCAGTGTTCCCACAGACTAGACGTACAAAAGCATGCTGTATTAAAATGTGAGTCATATGTCTCATGCTGTATAGCACTTCATTTGGTTGATTTATAATTTCTCTCTATTTCTAATGTTGTTATCCCCCTCTCCCCTCTCTGTACTGTCCTTAGGTGGTCAAGGACCTTTGGAGTTTTGTACAAACTCTGAAGACTGAGAAGAAGTAACAAATCTTGTCTCTTGAAGCATTTGTATGTTTTGCATCCTGCAAGACATTTAAAGGCACAGTCAGCGAGATTTCCTACTTGGCCTTATTATGTCATCATTGCTTACAATGACTTGGAGTGAACAGAAGAACTTAAAATGGGTAAAGCCATTAATGATTCAGGTGTCATTGGGTTTTTTTTAAATGCGAAGCACCTCCTGGAGCTAGTTCATAATTCACTCACAATCTCACTCATCCACATTTGGCAGACTGCGGCTTCCAGAAGGGGAAGCTGTCCATGTCACATGTCAATCTGCCACTCCTATTGGCGAGGAAGGTAAAACCATCTCCAATTAGGACCTGCAGATGTCAATGTTGCTTTCCTACAGGAAAGAAATAGCTGCTGCAATTTTAACCATTTTCCGGCAATAAATGTTACACATGCAGATTTTTATAACTGCAACAAATGACAGATATCTAAATGATTAGGTATGAACAAATTATATAATTCAAGTATTCGGAGCTGGACAGCTATCTGTAAGGCTTGCTACAGTGTTGTGATACTATGACAAGGAGTCACCGAGGACAAACATTTTCAAATTCTACACACAAGGGCTTTTAGATGTAAAATATAAATCATTAAACTGTGGCTGTAATAATGAAAGCAAATGCAGGTGGTGTAACTGTGAAATTACAGAAGCTATTCCTTTCCGGGCCTGTAGAAGGTGAGATCAGCATGCCTACATTTACTTTCTTCACATATAGTTTTTGCATGTTACATTGGAACTGCAGGTGTGAAACTGCTGGTGCTGCAGCAGCTCTGCAATCTGATGTTATTGGCTGAGCCTGGTTTCAGGTGCTTCGCATCCATGACACTGTGTGTCCTCGTTGAGTCAACAATGCAATAGGAAATATATTGCAGAATGTGCCTTTAAATATCTCTACTGTAAACTGAGATAAATCAAGAGTCCCAATTTGTGTGAATTTGAGCAGTATGTACAAGGATTGTTAATACAGGGGGACAATGACGAAATTTTTTTTTTCTAGAAAACATTTTATTTTTTGGTTCTGTCTGGCTTTACAAAGCATTTTTAGCTTGCTTACAGATTGTGCGATGAATTTATCTGGCATAACTGCTTTATACATATTGTACGGAAAATCATCAGCAAATGTCAAGATAACAGTTTTTTATTTTTTATTTTGCCACTCACTCTTCCCATGGCAACTCCTGCAGCAGACTATGCAGTTACTGCATTTTTTAACAGCTTGGCCAACAACACCAAGGGTTACTTTGTGTGATGATAAAACAAAAAAACGAATGCAATCTAGACACCGTAAGAACCATTCAGTATATTAACTGGATGTGTGCAGTTTTAACCTTGCTGCTCTTACGTATCTTTACCAGTTAGTCTGTTGAATAAAAAAAATAAATGTTTCATCACATTTTTACCAGGAACACACCTGACATTTCTGGACAAGAGCAGTTTCAGTCTTTGTTTTTTTAAATTCTTTAGTAGTTTATATTAGGATCATCAACTTGCAGAACCTGCACATTTTACAAACATATTGACTGGACTTGTTTCAGATTGCATATTTTGGAGTGTGAATTCATATCAAGCCCATTAACATCTTTGATACTGAGAGGATATTCATTATAGTGATTATAGCCTAAATCATGTGTACCAAAAATGTTCATAAGAGAAGTACACAAAACATTCTCAGTATTATGAGCTCTATAAAACAAACACAGATAGCCCAACTACAGTGTTTTTCTTTAATGTAATATACATTTAATAAAAAAGTTAAAAACAAGGCAAATAGTCATTGTAAGCTAGCTCCGGGGGTATATTTACGATGTGGCACCAACAGTGTTTTCATTGTGTTTCAATGTACTCTAAATTACTAGAAACAGATTACCAGCCTATGATTAACGCAGCTTATTTTATTTATTACAACATAATAAGGTGTATATATCAGAAAATTACATCAGAGTAACATTGCGTCACCTTGACAGAAACCCCATAAACAGCTCAACCGGATAATTGTTGTGCTCTCATATATCGGCACTCTGATGACAATAAGCATACACTTGCTCTGTGCTTATAATATGTTTATGGTCCTACATAATGCCTTTTATGAGCCAAATGTTGGCAGATGGATACCATCTTTAACAAATCAAATTGCTTGGTTCAGCATGTTGTCTGTAAAGGATATTTGAAATTCCATAGCTGTAAACTATATTATAACTAGGTCATTAAAGTTGCCAGGGTAATCTGCCTACGTATTACATTTAGAATATGTGTAATGTTCTCCTGTGAGGTTTCAGAATGAGCAGGTAGCCATCACTAGGATTTATTTTTGGCTTGTGTGTGATGGTTCATGGTTGAGTCGATCATTACTGAAAATAATACTTCCCTTAATGAACTTTTTTCTGTAAATAAGTACGGCAGCTGAACAGTGATATTTTTAAGTGTATGCTTAATTCGCCCTTGCTAATAGCTGGTTTTGCAGCTTGGATCTGTTGTCATGTTCTTTATTTGAATTATTGTGTTCTAGTTTGGTATAGAAGTGTTTTATGTTGAGTATAAAACCCCCTTTAAAGTGTTGGATATATTGTCCTGTTTTGTTGACTTTTCACTTTAGTTCTGCTGTTGTCATCTTTAAGTTGTCTGTCTTAAATTCTGCACGGAGTAATTTTGAAGCCAGTACCTAAATATTTCCAAGTGGAGAAAAAAAAAGGATCTTTGTTGATAACCTGATGTTTAAGGCTCATTATTTTTATTAATTTTAATTAATACAAAAATGTAGTTGGAATTTGGATATCACAAATACAATAAATCAGCAAGCACTGTAGTTTTACTCCTAACAATGCATGGAAGGACAGCATTGTAAAGTTATTAAGTTTTGTGAGTAGTAGTAAATATCAACCATTCTATCCGACAAAAGTACAGATTTGTCTATATTTTTGATCTATGATTTATACTGTATTGATCCAGTGACACCCTTTGTTCTTTATCCATCTTATTTCCTACTGTAAAACATCAGTATGTGGTGAGTGGCATCTTCAGTTTGAACTGACAAGAACGAGGCTAGCACGTAATTGCTGCAAAAATATGAATGCAAATTGAAATGTAACACTGAATTGTTGTCAAATCTGAATTGGTATGAGTAGTGGTTAAAGAAAGTGCATTTTGTCCTTTATTCAAATTTAATTGATAAGTTCCTGCATGATGGCTGATGGTGGATATTCATTCATTCATGGTTAGTTGAGATTAACATATCCATCCTTTTTTTAATCCTGTCTGTAACAGTTACCTGAATAAAGTGAATCCCAGCTGGTTTTGAATGACACATTTGTTTTTTTACCTGGTGCAGGGCAAAATATTAGTCCTCTTTTATCTCACACAGAACTGGATGACATTACACTCCAGAACAAATACATTAGTGAAATAATATTCAGTATTTGTGCAGTTAGGTTAGGTGCAGGGTAATTAAATCACATTTATTTGTTCCTCCTTTAAACAGAAGTAGATCATCAACAACAGTGAACCTTTATTCCTAAGACTAGGAAGAAACAACCCACTCTACTTTGAAGAGTTCACTACAAGTACAGTTCATCCAGCAATGAGAGACACAAACATGAGCAATATGAGTGGACATGTAGCTTGATTATCTGCAACTTGGACGTAGTTTGAGTATCCTAGTTTTTCTGTGTTGGGTGTTAAGCAGTTTGTCAGCTGTTAGACTGCATCTTTCTGGTGGTCAAACTTTCCAGGTCTAAAAGCTGGACGGTGAAGACGGAATTGAGAAATCAGTTAAGCGTTTTGGGTAACAGTGCCTTTAGATATTGGCCAAAGTTAACATTTTTGTCACAAGTTCAATTCAAACTCCTTGACTTGGTGTCTATTGGTGCTCCTAAATTCTAGAACGTCATCACTAATAACTTGTGGTATTAGTATATAGTAGGTATTTTTAAAATTCAACACAGTTCCTAGAACAGTTTCTAAATATTGTCAGTGAGTTGCAAGGTAATTTTGAAAACTGAACAACTTTAATGTTAGATTACAGTTAGATTCACATTTGTTCCAAGTCTGTCTTAAAATAACACTAACAAAACAAAATGTACCTTGAATGCATTATTGGTTGCTGTTAATGTTCCTCCTGTCCGTACTGACTGAACAAATTATATGTTAGTTCTTGTTCTGTGCAAAAATTATTTTTAAAGTTCAGCTACAGCTATTAAGCTTAACAGTGTGAGTTAGACGAATCAAGTGGGTATCGTCCAATGTTAGGGTTTTTAGTACCACCAAATCCCTTTTATTATTTCCCCATGACTGGCTGAGCTTCAGCGAACGCATATTTTTTTTTTTTTTTTTTTCTTTATTTATTTAATATGGACATAACAATAACATTGGACAAACCAGATGCATTGTTTAAAGTGTAATAGCACATGTGCTAATTTTCAACACCTGTCCATAGGGACTTTTACTATAAATAAAAACATTTTAAACAAGATCAAAAAACATTTACAAATATTGACAAAAAGGTTTTAGCAAACAGAAAAGACTTAACTTTGATTTGACTTAGTCAAACTGCTGAAACCTCATGTTAGCTTTAGCTGAACTTTACAATTTTCAGTTCAGTTTTGACACTGACATAGGATCGTGGATTTTGACCCTCATCACTTAAATTGAAATTGCTATGCGAAGAATGTTTTTCTGGCCACTATGGACTGAAGGAACAATTATAGCAATCGGCAGTACTTTCAATGACCATATGGGCTTGTGAGTATTGTTTTAAGACATACTTGGGAAAAAATGTGAACCTTTCCTTTAATTGTAATAACCCATATTTGTTGTCACCACTGGGTGGCACTAAAGTCCAGACGTTAACTTCAAAGCGATACTTCATAATGATATAAATTGATTAAGCTTTTACCTGAAGTGTGAGTCAAGCATTACTTCACTGCCAGCTGAACAGTTTTTGCCCTGTAGCCACGAGGAAGTGAGGCGGATGCAGCCACGGGATGACGCACAATTTTATGTTCCAAACAAGACGACTGAGAGGCACGTGGAAATCCCCCCTTTGTGGGTGACTTGAATTCCAGTCCAGGGTTTGACTGAGCCAGCCTGGGGGTATGAACACACACACACACAAATCAAAATCCCAAAGTGCACACACACACATATATATAAAGAATGTCAGGTCTACAAGTTTCTCTATTTGTAAATGGAGAGAAAATGCTACCATTAACACATGCTCATTTTGTTGCCATTAGATTTTCTCTGATACCAACAACAAAACTTGTGTAAAAAGTACTTTGTAGAAGCAGGCTAAAAAATGGTGATGAGTTGTATTTGTATTAATTAGCAATGGTAAAACCAAATGTTTGTTTTATATGAATTTCAGAAATCTGAGACTGGCATCTTAAAACCTGCATAAATTAAAGTGCAGGGCTGGATACCAACAGAGGTGAGCGAGAAATGTATGCTTCTTTGTAATTTGGGTGAACTGACATTTCAGTATCAGTAACGTACGTGTGGCAGCCAAACACAACATTAGGCCATTAGGGAAATATTGGCCTTTTCTCTAATCCAGCAGTCACACGATATGGGACAGCAAAGTCATGACAGTTTGTTTTCAGTCATAGACGCTTCCATCTGAGGACGATTTCTTCAGTCTCTGTGTGTGTGTCTGTGCTCTAAGGAGAACAGGTGTGTTTTGTTTGTGACTGTGTTTGTCCCTTCTATGAAGAATGTATGAGTGAGGCACAGGATGTGCAGTTTGTGCAGTATTAAACCTGCTTGTTCAGCCACCTGCCTTATTAAAAGCCTGTAGCCTTTGTGTGTGTGTGTGTGTGTGTGTGTGGCGGGGGGTAAAGCTTTCATCCACAGTGAATCATTTGTACTGTTCAGGCCATTTTACCACAAGCAAAACATAATTTGCATGTGACTTTTATCTAAATTAAAATATAAAAACTGAAAATTATAAAAGCTCCAAGGATGTAAAGTTAAAGACACAAACAACTGCAAAACAGACATGTTCACAGACAAATATTTGTTTTCACAACACTTCTTAGTTTAATGCAAGTCAAGGGAGAGGAGGTATAGTAGATGACATCTAATAGGTTCAGGCTGTTCTTGTGCATTCAAACCTTTTTATAGCTTTTAAAACACTTCCTTGCACTTCTGAAAGAATTTAATACTCACCAATGTAAACCAGCACGTCATGTATTAAAAGTGGCTGTTTCTAGATGCTACCCTGAAAAACATCTAGCTAGATTAACATGCAAAATGTAAACAAATCATGAGAACCAGCTTAGAGGGAATTTTTACTTAAAATGCAGCAAATTACAACATAATATTATAATACAAAACAGACAGAAAGAAAAATGGCTAAACTGCAAATTAAACTGTGTTAACCGTAAATTTAGGAATGTGTTGGTCCTTTACTTTTTTCACCACAAAACTACAACTTGTTTTGTTTTCTTTCTACCCTGCACTCTGTTTTAGACCACCCATTTCTCTCAGCTTACGTTTCTTCTTTTTCAGTCTCTTCTGCTTGATTTTTGTAGGGCATTTAATTTATGAAAGCAATAGCACTATTTTTTGACAGATGACATCCAAAAATATATCCCTACCTGGAAAGATTTGGTCATATGTGATGATATCAGATCCTTTCCAGAGTTTAACCCATTTTAGTTGAACTACAGTAATGATGTTCAAGATCTCTGAGCTTGTAGGTGCAACAGACAGTTTAAATTCCATTTCAAATTAAAGGTGTCTCGAGGAGCTTGCATTACATTGTGTCTTTCCTTGAGGTCTATTAATCATGTTGAATGCATTTCCTTCTTTGTAAAACATTTGCAAATCAGATAATATTTTTACTTGCATTGTTTTTACAACCATTTTTGCTGGTTTGTTATCTTCTTCTTCACTGCCTATGTTGGCGTATTGCAACATTTCTTGGCATGTTACAGCCATCAAACGTCGATCAACCGAATAGCTAACAACAACAAAACCAGATCAGACCATCCTCAAAAATATGGCCGTAAATGTTATCTGTGCAAGCAGCTTATTGTGACCATTACTACCTATATTTAGGTGTAGAACTCTAGTGGCTGTAGTAATTATGATGGGGGTCAAAGGCGGAAGTAAGGCGAGTTAGTATGAAGAGTGACAAAGTCGTACAGGTCTTTAACCCAGAACACAGTTCATGTCCCGTGTGAATCCAGCCATCAACACTGACTTATTTTAACTTACATCGTTACATTAGTAGTCATATGATGTAACTTAACTTACATAACTAATGTAGGCTACTTAGTTCAACCCAATCCATGATCTTCTCCTGAACTTAACCAAGTAGTTTTGGTGCTATAAGCCAAATATATGTCGTTTTACAGGGCAAATGACCTTTTCAGACATTTAGGAAAGAGGAAATGTGGCTATGGTGCTACAAGTGGTCATAAACTCCACAGGGTACCTAAAAGCTCATTTGAGGACTGAATCACAAATTGCCTGACCTTGAATTTATTTTTTATTTTTAACATGAAAATGTCACATTAAATTTGCATTCAGTTCAAAGGTCAGAGCAAATTGTGGCTTAGTCATTTATCAAAAGTTTAAAAATCTGATTACTTAGGCTTGAAGAAACAAACTCAATTTCAAATCAAAATTCAGACGTGTGTTGTCACCACTTCATCGCCTCCTTTGTTAATATGGCTTGTAGCAACTAGTATCAATTAAGCTACAAATTTCCATTTGATACGATCACCTATGTTGCTGCCAAGAGTGTTGCTCCACATGCTTCTCTCCAGACGTCTTGGAAGTGTCAGTTTATCTTTCTCAAAGCCCAGGCATTCTTTTCCATGAATCTGAGGCACAGATTATGCAACCTCATCCTACACTTCTTTAAACTGCCTTCAGGGAATGCTAACACTACTGTCAAACTGACGGCTCACAATGCCTTCGTCTGCATTTTTACAACTCCAGTTTTGATAGCTAAAAGCATTGGTGGATAGCAAATAAACCTACTATAGTTATTAGACTTTTCATGTAATGTCACCTTATGTGTCTATTTGTTGTTAAATCTATATTAGTGTAACATTATTAGGTGTTTTACTACATTAGAAGTTCTGCAAAAGTAAAGTGAAATCATTATCAGTCAAATTGTCTTTCTAGGGTTTACCTGCAGCACATCTAATTGAGGACAATATTTTCATACTCATCTTTGGTGGAAAGAAATGTAAGGTCATGTCTCTGCAGGCATGCACATTTCCGCCCTCTTTTTTCTCACGACCCAAAGGGATGTGGGATTTTAAACACATCTGTGCGTCTAGTTTGAAAAAACGCACTTCAGGACAACAGGTGTTGTTAACACATGATAATACTATATAATAATTCTGTGGTTAAGGCATGTGATCAGTACTATAACTGGTGATAAGTGTTATTATTAAGAAAGAGTGAAGTTGGAAAGCAACTCTGGATATGTCCTCCAAAATGGAACATGCATATGTGTTGAAAAAGAACCATTCTTTGTAAAGCTGCACTGTCAAATTTGCACTTTGGCGGCCCCAAGTGGCAGTGAAAGACAACTTTGCTTTTAATTACCCTTCATCAGTCATGTGGTGTGACCATGACTGTGACACAATGTGACAGATGGTTGTGATTAAACAAACCATCTGAATTTCATTTAATATGTAAATATGGAAAAACATAGTCTCCGTTAAAGGGATCAAATTATTTTCTGTGGAGCCGCAGTTTGTGATTTAGACTGCTAAGAATGTTGTATTTTCAGAACATTTTCTGATAAGATGTAAAAACCTTTGTCAATGGTGTGTTTGAGTAAGCATGTTGATAAAATATCTGTTTCCTTGGCTAGTTAGAAGTTTTAGTTTGACATTTTAAGTGCAGACTCTCTACTACACTACACACACACGCCCATTCCTCCCATGACAATTGTTTTGACCTTTGCTCTGAGGAAATAAGGCCGTCTGTGCTTGATGTGGCAGGTTGGCACATCACCTGGATACAAGCAAATAAACGAGCAGAGGGAAAAATATCAAGGGAACATTTCAAGCATTCACAGAGAGCTTTCAAAATGGAACAATGACTTTGCCCTGGGGGGAAAAGTGATCATGCTGGTATGTTTATATTAGACGGAAAGGAAGCCATCATTGTCATCACCAGTGATTTTCTCTTTCACAGCAAGATTTTGACAGTTGACTGTATCTTAATAACAATTCCTTCTATGTATAAGTCAATTGTCACGGATGATGCACTTATGTAAACATTTTTCTCCCCCCCCAAAAAAAGCATGCAACTCTTTTCCTGTCAGGATTTGTTAACTGTGCCATTATCACGAAAAGATGAATTCTAAATAGGGTTATTTTTAACTAATTATTCATAAATTAAGTCCGTGCACTCTATTGTACAATTTCTTTATGTTGTATTCATTTTTTTTATTGCTTAAATCTGCTCTTGGCATATGTGGGGGATGACAGGGTGGAGATGTGCAGGGGTTGTTCCTTCAGTGATTGGGAACACTTCAGCCAAACAGACATTGGGGGAAGTAATTGTGTAAATTAGAGGAAGAGGTTGGGGAGTTCATCATCTATCTTCCCGTAAGCAAACCTTGGCCCAGTAAAACACAGCCCAGTTGGTACAGCAATAGGACATGCGGTTATTAATACAGAAGAGGGAGGTGCGCTTACCTCGACATGCGCCAACACGCGAGCACATTACCTCTACGGCTGCTATGGCAAAGATGTGAGCTGCATTCCTCTGCCCACAAACTCAGAGCTTTTTTCCCCTAACATAGAGGATAGGCTTCAGATCTGGGGCAGGTTGAGGGCTCAGGCATTGCTAAAGAACACACAACTACACGTTTTCTGTAGCCTCATCTTCCACATGTTCATCTTTCTGACATTACTTGCATGATGATTGTGGAAAAGTACTGTTAATGTCTTTGTTGCCATTTGACTAAATTGTGACTGTGTAAACGACTGTCTGGATACACACTGATTGGAATTCCTGTTACCAGTAAAGGTTGAACTAGATAGGGAATGACTAAGAATGATAATGGCATTATGCAGCTTAGTTTTTTTCAGAAGATGATCTATTCAAAACATGTCCAGTGAGGAGCCAAATTCTATGTTATGTTTGGTGTGGTAGCCATCACAATGACTGCTTTAATATCCCATACACACACAAACACTTGAAAACTTTTAACATAAAACATATTAAGCTAACCCATAGGATGAATAATTAAATTCATACCCTCAAACAGGAATGTAGAACGGTTAAACCTAAATGGAAATCTGATTACTTGAAGCTTAAAGAGCTCACTGTTTCGAGCCACAAAGTTAAAGATACTAGAAAATCTACACCACAGACAACACCAAAACATTTTTGCCCACTTTCTTGTCCAAAAATTGATGATCTAAAATATTTTATTTCACCTTTCAATCCAAAACTTGATGTCACTCACACAGACTTTTTTCTGTAATACGGAGCTATTTTGCACTCAGCAACCTGCAGGACCTTTTCTATACTTTGTCGCCTGTAAAACCTTCTTCCAATTCCTCATGTGTTTTCTCTTCCTTAAGGAAGTTATAGTAGCTATTGCCTCCAGCTTGCTCTTAATTATTAACAATTCCTTCATTACTGGTAATGTCCCCACCTTTTTCAAGAATGTCATTATTAACCCTCTCTTAAAAAATAAACTAGCCATGATCCCATTGTCTTGAGAAGTTTTAACAGTTCTCAAGCTATGGCTGAACAGCTTCCTGGCGTGGACAGGTTGTAAGACAGTCAACATGTACAGAATGTCTGAGATTGCACTTGAGTGGACTTCATCTGTCTCAATAGACAACTTTTTTCATTCTCATCAACTTTCATTTGTGGAGTACCATAAAGATACATTTTTAGATTAGTCCTGTTTCTATTTTATACTGTATACTGCCCTGCCCCTCTGATGCAGATAGCTGTGTTGTCAATGGCATAAGCACTAATTCTCCTGAGGAAAATTAGTCCCAGGTGATTTGAAGATGTCTATTGATCAACGTCTTAAGAGCAAACTCACTCATCCTGGGCAACTATCTGGAGCAATAGGCTTTGGAGGCAAGCCTGGCCACAAACAGCAAGAGCTGCTGTCCTGGAGGTTCACAGACTGGGTGTGGGTGTAGGATGGGTTGCAAAGCGGGTGGCAGGTATGACTGGTGGCTTTGGTAACTGGCAACTGGCTCTTGAGATGTGGCATGTCACTTTTCTAGTGGTGAGCAAGCCACCGTTAGATTGAAAAATGGAGCAAACCCCCGGTTCTGGAACCAAACTCCTCGTTAATGGCCTGGCTCCTCTCCTTTTGAGACATTGTCCAATATGAGATGCATGTGGATGCCATGAGGTCCTAGTTCTATACCAGAATAGTAATGTTTTCTCCAGTGAATATAGTGTTTTCTCAGTGCGACAGCTGCTGGGGTTGTGTGGTTTATCTGCATTATGCCTGAACATCAACCACTCCTGTTGCTGCCATAAAGGACTCCATTCAAATGGATGTCACTTAATCCCCCAGGTGCCAGTAATTAAATGGTAACATGTTATCTACTTGATAGGAATGTTGGCCAAAACTATTATGATAACACATATGCTCCAAGAAATTATATTTACCTATTAAATTGAGAGTTTTTACTTTTTAAACTGGAGGCAGTTACTTTGTAGTGACAGGCACATGTTTAAATTTAACTTAAATTTTAATGTACCCCTACAGCACAAGTTTACTTAACTGAATGCACATTTATGCGTTTCCCGCTTATCTGTCCAAAATCAACGGCAGCCTTAGGCAACACTTTTATCATATATTTGACAGACATGCTTCACTCAATCTAGTGTGGTCTAACAAGGTAATTTGTCAGTCCCCAAACATCAAAAAGCTGATATCTGTAATGACTTTAGCCCCCGAGCTCTGTGAGGCCGTTGTGCACCTTGCATGTTGTCTCACTTAACATCTTTTCCAGCCTCACATGTTCTCTACAGTGTTTTAACAAGGTGAAAGCAAAATGTGACAACTACTATGACTGACTTGTTTACTCTGTGCCAGTGAAATTGTTGTTTTGACTGTCTGGAAGTGAGTGTATACATAGACATCAAGTCAAGTGAAACTTGTTACTGACACAAACACTCATCATGAAATGCAGTAACAGATAAAAGCAAACAATGAATAAAACTGAAATTTATTTGACGATTATTTACTTTATTTCAGACATTTTGTCCAACAATATGATAAAAGAGATGGCAGACTAGAGGAAAGAAGTGACATAAACTGAACCTTAAAATTATCTATCACATACAATCGTCACTGAGTCTTTCCCCCCAAAGGTAGGAGAAAATGCAGGAATATGATCACCACAATACAAGTGTTTGAACCTATACATTCTGAGTGCCTCTTTAAACCTTGAAAACTGAACACACACTTTAACTTAACCATGTGTTCCTCCCCTGCACACGCAGGCAAAGCTGCAGGGCTATAGACAATTATGATTCACATTTGAAAATGGTTTTCACAAGAGGAGTATGGAGGAGGGGTGACATACAACTGGAAATGCAAAACACCCCACAATTTATTTAACTTGAGCTAATGCATTTCTTGACCCACAAAACTGCACTGGGCTTTAACCTGATTTACCGGTTTAACCACTTTTATTTTAGCTTGGCTACTCCTGTTTATTTTGTTAATGTAGTAAAGTTTCCTACCAAGACACACAAATACACAAAACAATAAAAAACTATCCCGGCATTGCTTTGGTTATTATAAAAAAAATTAATAAACAAAAACAAGTATGACAAAAGTCAAGAAATATAAAGATAAAATTGAAACATTGACAATTCAAATACGGAGAAAAATATTATAAAATGGACGTACAATATATCTATTTTTTGAATGAAAGAGCTGTACAGTTCAAATAATTCACAGTATGAACTATAAGGAACATATGCAATGCACAGAGATGATACTCCAAAAGATCTGCGTAAGGCGTGGAGACTATGTTAATATAACGTGGTATCGATGGGGAGAAAGTATCGGAGGAGTGTCTGAAAAACTGAAACTCTGCTGGTCTCAGAGTCCTGCAGGCGTACAGGTCCTGGAGAGGTGGCAGCTTGCTCAGCTCTGCAGAGTCAATGATACACTGAAGTCTGACCTTGTCCTTGGCAGTGGCAGCAGCATACCAGGTGGTGATGGAGGATAGACTTAATGATGGCGGTGTAGAAGTGCATCATCATTGTCTTTGGCAGGTTAAATTTCTTTAACTGCCACAGGGAGTACATCCTGCTGGGCTTTCTTGGTGATTGCACTGATATTCAGCTCCCACTTGAGATCCTAGGTAATGATGGTGCCCAGCAAAACCAAGGTCTCGACAGTGTTGACTGGGAGTCACATGGGGTGATGGGGGTGGGTAAGGCTGGGTTCTTCCTGAAACCGGCAACCATCTCCACTGTCTGAAGAGCATTGAGCTCAAAGTTGTTTGGTCTGCACCAAATCACTGGATGATCTAACTTTCATCTGTAGGTGTAACAATTATAACATCAAGCCTGTTCAGTTATTTTTGGAAATTGATAACAGGGATATTCTTAAAATATCACCATATTCTATATATCAAGATAAATTGATTTTGTCAGTATTGATCTTAGACAGAGGCTATCCAATCATTTGTCATGTGGATATATTGATTAAGTGTCATCTGCCCAGCACAGTAACATCACAAAATTGTAACAGTCTAAAAAAATGGGAAAAGAATATAACTGATATTTGTGTAATTACATTACATGCATATATCAAGTAAAATAACATGAATCCAATTAAAAACAAAGATCTGGACAACAACACCCTATTAACCAGCAGGTTAGCAAACAGACATCTTACAGCTAACTTGTTTTATAGCTTTTACATCCTGATGCATTACTTGAAGGTTGTTCTACTGTTGCACTTAATTGAAGTAATTCTAAATGAGAGCAGATCCAGGTAAAGCACATATAAACAATATGCAGCAAACATTTTATTATGATTTTTTTGTTTGGTGCCATTTAGCTAAAAGTGACTAGTGAACCTGTATCCACATGTCTTCTTAAGACTTCTGACTCAAATAGGAAGTAATGTTTTAGGTGGAAGGATTATACTCACTATAAACCGTTTCATATAAATATTCATAAACTTATTTACCAGCATAAAATATCCAGAAACATTCCCAGGTGAAGTTCAGTACCAAATGATCCTGTAAGATCTCAGCATGCTTTGACAGTAAGAGCACATCAGTCATATTTTATTTTATCTTTCATACTGTCTAAATTTAGTGTGAGGTGACGCAATGTATCACATATTTCTTTGAAGGAAATGGTGTAGGCAAGGGCAAAAACAACATCAGCCATATCAAAGCTAGATGGGTGTGGAAGGGTCCTGCCTATTTCTCGGTGGGTGGAGGTACCAGCCTGCCTTCCCTTTGTACATCTTACATCTGGAATGGGCACATTTTCTCCCTTCTTTTCCAAATAACATCTGCAGCTAAAAAGCCAGACAGGTAGTTAGAGTTGATTGGTCATGGATGGATTTTCTCTCTTCTCTTTCTATGTTGCTCTCTCTCTCGCCCCCACCCTTTTTCTATTCTACAAAGCCCAGAGGCTAGTATTTCACTGATTACAGAGTCCCTCCATTTGAATAGTCGTTTGTGTATTGTCAGAACAAAGGGGCGAGCGGCCTCTGAAGAGGTGCTAGACAGGGGAATGGATTGGGCTCAGCGATTAGGATGAGTGGAACTGCAGGTTCAGGCTAGTTTACCAGAGCAGAGGAAGCTCAAGGAGGGACTCCACTCCAACTTCTGTGGGACCTTTCGTGACTGGGAGGACTTGTGTGCAGCAGCTGCACTTCAGTGCAACTTATTGTTGAACTTAAATTGTAAGGGCGTGCATCAGGAGTTTTATAGTGGACTAATTGACCCCTTGTATTGCTCTGGATTGAGGTTGTTCCTCTGTCCGGATGGTGCAAATGTGAAACCAGGGTTAGGATAAGGTTCCTTCATTTCAGTTAGCCTTAAACAAAAAGTGGGCAAGCCATAAGGTAAAACACATCATCCTGCTTAAAAGGATTTCCCATATATTTTTTTCCTATTAATGAAGCTGTGTTTTCAGGTTTGGACTAACAGGAAGTAATGAATTGAAAGTTAGGGATCAAAATTGTCTAACAGCAACTAGCAGAGAAAATTGGACATTTCCACTTCATCCCTCTTGTCATAAATTTGCCAATTTTGAGTCGGCAATGTGCCAAGTTTCTGAATTTAGGTTTAAAACAGCATAACTTTAGTGAAAATGGGTACATGTGGCACATAGTGGGATTTATTCCAAAAGGTTGTAATTAATAGATAGCACGATACATTTTTTAAACAAAACAGATCTCCCTTTTCAAAATTACATTGTCTGTTAATTTGATAGTTGCACAAGATGAGACCAATTTATGTGTTGCCACAACACAAAAGTGTTGCAAACAGTTGCACCTGAGGAAGTGCTTTTCAGACAGCACTATAATCAGATAAACATTAGCCTGACAGGTTTCGGCTTTGAACACTCACTTAGTACTTCTCACCTGTAACATGAAGGTAATGACTTAGAATCAAAGTCCTCATCAAATTATGTAGGTGAGTCCAGGTCACACTCTTGGTGGGCTTCAACAGCCTTTTGATTCTACAGCATCACCTTTTCAAAGCTGTTTTTAAGCAGATTTTTAATTTACTTTGGGCCTTTGTGTCATTAATGAGATATATAGACTGCCATTTCTTTAAGAGTTGAAGATGCATTCACACATCAGAGCAAGGCAGCTAGGTGTTTTTAATATTTGTCAAAGAATAACACATTTTTAGTCAATGAGTCAAACCTTATGGCCAGTTTGTATAGCAACTTTATGTCACATTACAAAACAACCAACCCCTAGATTTGGTAATTATGGCTATCCAAGAAAACGATAATGGGGTCATTGAATTCAGGGAGGAAAAAGAAATTAAAGAGCTGACAAAAAACACTTACATCATTTTACTTCCCAAACTTTCACCTCCAGTCCACCCAGCTCAGAAGGCTTATTATGTCATTAAGGCACTCATATTGTTCAGCAAAAGTCTGAGAACAGAAACAAGACTTTTTGATTACCTCTGCTCGTCCAAGGGACTTAACATTTATCTGTCAAACACGGGCCAGAAACATAGAACACATGGAGTCTGTCGGCTGATTGTTATTCAATTGTAGCACTGTGACACATTTTGGCAGTTTCTCTTTACTGAGCAATGGCCAAAGAATTCATCCAAGTAAGAATAGTTTAGTGATGTCTTCAAAATGCATGTAGTCATATAAAGTTATTCCACGTGTTAACAACTAGCAACAAGAGAGCCCATACTTTTGTCTATGTTTTTGGACAACTCATGACTCCCCATTGGATGAGATGGAGCAAATCATCATTAATGTCAAGCAGGCAACTGAAGTCAGTGGAAACATTAATATGTTCTGCATGTACTGCGGTGCTCAGAGATGATTTGTTGAAGAGCGACGCTTTAATTTTCACTCTTCACTCCCACTGCCTCTCCCCCAAAAAGCACCCGCGCCCAAGTTCTGTGGCCTCTTCCCTTCAAGGCAAAACCTAAATGGTCCTTAATGACTCCATGCAAACAACGTGTGACGGGGGACAAATTACTGAAACATTTCCCGCTTTTTTTCCTCCTCCCTCTCCGTCAGGTGATACTTGAAAGGTCTCTGAGGTAGCTGGCTAGTTGCACCCTCCCTCCTCTGTCTCCTCTCTCTGTCACCCTCTGCAATGTCAAGGTGTCACGACCCCGTTACGACCCAAGCCCACGTTACCCGTTGGACTTCAGTAGCCTGCAGAAAGGCATGGCCGACAGTGTGAAAAGGGATGTGAGTGTGTGTTTGCAGAGACGGGGGTAGGGTCAGCATTTACTAATGGGGTGAGGGTGATTTCAGTGAGATGAGAGGAAGAGGGCCGTCCTGTTTAGGTCTCACACGCTTGTCGGCCTGTGACTTCTAGTTAAAAAAAGGCTTCTGGGTGGCTTATATGAGTCAGTGGTCACCCCTTTGCATCAGTCGCCTCACCTTGAGAATAAAAAGGGACCCCCCCCCCAACACACACCACAACTACCTACCCCTCCTTCGCAGCCCTGGCACCCCTCCTTTCCTTAAAGTCAATATGTCCATGTCAGAGATGAAAGTGCAAAGTGGGAGGGACGCGGAGGGGGTCCTGACACTAATGTAGTACATTGGGCTTCACTTACTGATCTGCCAAGTTCTTTTGTCAAGCCCTAAATGCCTGCTAGGGCCCTTTGAACCGCTGAGCGCTCGCCCGGCCCTCAGATGCCTCCTCTTTTAGCTTCAATGAGATATCCTCGGTGACATTCCCACAGTCCCGTCGCTGTGGACAGACACGCATTGCTGCACGGACGCGGCGAGGTTCAAATTCAAAGGCTTGAAAGAAGTCTGGAAGTTGTCTAAATAACATAATTCGGCACTTTGCAGCTCTTGACATTAAAGTTGAATTTGTTTTCATCAAAATTTAAACACAATTGACAAATGTGGCTACAGAGGACCATTTCAGTCACCATTTGAATCTGTGGTTTGAAAGCACTTTCATTGGCTGCCAAGCATAGGAAGCCAGGTAAACTAAGACCTTAACTTACTTGCTTGTTTTTCTCACTCCCTCACTCTTGTCAGCTAATCTCTGTGGGTAACCTTATCCCAACTCTTGAGTGGCTGCCCCCCCTCTCCTCTGAGCCTCAGAAAATGGACTGGGAAACAGCTCTCCTCATTCATAAAGCTCACTCTTGTTATGCTCGACCAGCGGCGAACTGCATGTGATTGATGCTTGCTGTTTTATCAAGTTTATTTCACTTTTTAAAATAATTTCAGCAGCAGGCAATTTGTAGGAGCCCCATCTCTTTTGACAAATGGTGTGAAAATTTATTTTGCAATCCACATCTAATCCACATCTAGTCCTCACTTTTAAAGGGTCAGTTTATCCAAATTGATCATCCCAGTTACCTCCAATAGTTTCTTGTCATGCAGATTGCTTTGATTTTAGTTGCCCTGGTTTTCAGATCTTTGCCACCACATTATTACAATAGAGGTGAATGAAACGTACTTTGTAGGGCTCAAAGCACTGAACGATTACATTTCAAAAATTCAGCAGCAAAAACAATGTCCCACTAACTCTGGATAATCCGCAGACACACTGAAGTACGTTTACTGTCTTGAGGAGTTGGCAGAAAGATAGATTGTCGCCTTGTATTTGACTTAGTGTCACTTTATTCTCTACAACAGTTGCACAGTTGTTTTTTTTTGTGGATTTGGTGCAGAAGCGTCCACAGTTTCAACATTAGACAGAGATAGATATGGATAAACATTGCAAGTGGGTCTTCAAAGGGGACATAGCCAATGAAGTCCTTTAATTTCAACAGAGAACTTAGGTCATCATAAAGACCTTTTTGTCAGTCGAATTATGTGTAGGTAGAACAGAAAGTATTTTAAAGTATTTTTTTAAACTCAGTGTTTCTTTCTTTTGTGCCACATATTAGTTTACATTTCTAGAATAACTTGGTCCCTCTGACTCCTGATTGGCAAGTTGCCAAAGTGACTGGAAGTCCAGACAAGTGCATGGCGGAATTATCCAAAAATTGGCTTGTAGCCATTACTTATTTCTCATACTCTTGAGACTGATAAAATGATAAAAGTCGTCTTAAAAATCTGGGATTTTCCATTTTGCCACGAGCGGAGATGCATTTCCTCACAGGTAGCCACATCCAAAACTGCTGCTGCGTTCTTTATTCCTAGATGTGGATTTACAGTCATGCTCCCAGAAGTTTGTCACAAACATGTGCTTAAGAAGCGATGAGTGACTCCACAATGCTGGCTCCTTCACAGTCAGGGGGTAATTGCTGTTTATTATCCTGCCTTCTTAAAATCAGTTGTTGGGTGCCTTTATTTTGGACTTTCAGATAAATCTTTATTGGCGGTGAGCAGCAGCTAATGTAAGCCTTATTTGATCAAACAGAACCCAAAGCCTTGTATTTGTAAAGAAATCATCAAATTATCTGTCTGGATAATTACTATTTGCTGCTTTTTCTGTTATTTCCCTCCCTTAGGCAGACAAGTCTAAATTAGTCATGCTTTAAATGACATTATACATCAGTTGTGTTACAGGGATGATTAAAGTGCACTGTGGTTGACAGGATCAAACCTTCTTGTTAGGCAGACTGCCATGAATCACAGCATAAACCCACATCAACCCACTATATCCACATTTGTACTTGCAGACAATACAAATTATTTTGTGATTTAACTTGTCATTATGAATCATAAACACTTGTAGTCTTTCAAATAACATGCATGAATATGTTTACGGATAAATAATTGATTTTTGTTTATTTTGATGTCTAAATGACTTAATTTGACCAGCAGCTGCAGTTCTTAATAATCACACACTCCTTTTCATTTCCTACTGAACTCACTGCAGGAGATCCTTTGAAATCCCGAACATGTGAAGTTATGTATGTAATCATATAGAATCATTTTGAATGTCAATGGTGCAGGAATGTCGACGATCCAGTTTTAATGAGACAATAAACGCGAACCACAAAGGTTTTCTTTTCTTTTGTAAATGGCAGCGGGGATGTGGGCTCCCTTTACTGCTGCCAGCTCGTAAACACATTCACACCTCTCTTTCATTTAAATGCGGGATAAGTTATAGCACATTATTGAAAAAATCGAGTTCAACCTGCATTTGAATGATGTCTGGGAGAGCCGGGGCCAATCCACAAACCAGCAGCAGTTTCCAGCACAAATAACAGAGAGACAAGCAGTTTCTGTAGTTGTTACAACAGAACAACTCTTCTTTTTCACCAATGGTAAGAATTTATAGTATTATAAGTAAGTATAATTGTAAGTATTATAATAATATTATTACTATACAGGCCTTGAGATAGCCTAACAAAACTAAAGATAATTAATTAAAACTAAAGATAGTTTGTCCTAAAAGTTAAATTAAATGAAAACTTGTACTGCTCAAACTCATATAAACCGAACAAAATAATTCGTATTATCCCATACCTCCAATTAGACATAATTATTTTAAATCAGGTTGTCATTGTCAATATCTGAATAGGCCTGCTAATTAAATAATTTACTAAACTTACTTTAGCAAAAACTGATTTAAAGGGAAGGGAAAACGAAGCAAAAAGCAGTTCATGTCCTTGTTCTTTTTCTCCTCTGCGCAGCGCTTTGCCCACCGAGAGGAAAAACCCTCTGTAAGATTCTCTCAAGATTACCCTATCAGGTGCAAACCGCTCACGTTTCCACCCACCAACAACAAAAAAGCCTCTCTGTGCCCAAATCTCAAGCCGCAGACGCACAAACACCACTGACAGGCACTGCTGCGCCATCAGTAGCCCCCAGACCTCTCCAGGGATTCGCCGCTGCGATTTCCACAAAACGTTTTTGAAAAACAGCTTTTGTATTCCTGGATAAGTTTGTTTACCCACTTTTATCGACTTGTTTTCTGCGGAAAGGCATTTTATTATCCACCGCGTTTCCCCTTTCCACCGCAGCAGTTGGCAGAATAAAATGACCAATGCAAGGTGTAGAAATCCCCGGCAGGTACGGACGGAGTTGAGGAGCCTGTGATTTCTGGAGCAGAAGGATTGGGATTGTGGGGAAACTTTGCTATAGGTGCGTAAAACTCGGAGGATAATTTTTTGAGCGAGGGGATTTTTTGTAAGGGGTTGAATTCTGAATCCTTTCCACGCTTGGCACCGTTTTACGGGACCTTGTGGGATTTCGGGGAGCAGGGGGGACTGAGCTGGGGAAATAATCTTCTGGATAATTCCCGCAACAAGGAAGCACCTAATGTTGCACCCCGTGACTCTGCTGCTGCTTTCCAGTGATATATCCTTACACTGGGATTCAGTCTCCTACTTACCTCCGGAGTTGTGTGCGTAAAGGACGCGCAGGGGAGCGAAAGCGAGAGAGGGGGGCGATTTCGCCAACCTTTCCTGGGGCTCTAAATCTGTGGAAGCAGGTGTATTTCTGCAAGACAAGATGTATCCGCTGCCTTCGAGGTTCATATACGTGTAAGTGTTCCATACCCCCGTTTGCCTTTTGCACATAAAATCATGCATTCTTACCAATAGAAGTCGCCAAAAGCTTCATATTTGCTCATTGCTTTCGTCCAGGTTGGCGTTTATTCTTCATGTAATTGTCTGTGTGATTCACTCCCCTCCTCTCTTCTCTTTTTCCTCTCTCTCCACGTAGGTGTTTACATTTTCTGGTACTCTATTTCCAGCTACAGGTATGTGTTCTCCCACGTTCAATTTCTTTTTGTGTCCATGTGTTGTATGTCACCGTGTACCCTTTTTTTCGTGAAATGTGATAATGCTGATGATAGGTATAGGTTATTTCAGGGTGGTCCCTTCAATATTAAACCCAGGTTTGACTGGTCTCGTTTAAATGCATATAAATTAATATTAATTATGGCCCTGAAAGGGGTAAAACATCGGCCGGTCATTTTAGAAGGAAAGTATGTGGTAAGCGAAAAAAATTAATGATAAAGTCAAACTAGGATATTGCAAAAAGTGTGTGGGGGTGGAATTACAAAGTACAATGCATTCACTGAAGATAAAGGAGAGTATAGACTGCCAGTGGGAGAAAAACTACTGTATGAAAAAGTAACCGAACTGTAAAGACACAACAGTTCTCTGCATTAATGTTTATAGCAGCATAATCGCGATATGATTTAGGAGATCCAAATGTAATTATAACAGTATAGCCCATATAAAATGACTTATGCAGAAAGACTATAACCTCATGTTGAAATATCATAGGGCATTTGGGAAACTCTAATCTGAAGCGTATCAGCTGTTTTGTACCCGGACTAATATACTAATATTTAAGAGCAATACTATTAGTCTGGTAAAAAAAATATTTAAACCTGTTGTTTTAAATCTGGAGTTCAAGTAGCAGCTTCAGTATTTTACAGCAGAATTGTGTAATAAATATTTTGATCCCTGGGGTTAAAAGTTGTTCCGTGAACAGATGGTCTCGTCTGGCGCTTGTTGCCTCAGTTTTTATTAGTTGCGTTTCACTTTGAACAGTAATGAGTTGCAGGCATCCATTCACCTAATTGCGCGTTGTGATTCAGATAAGATGCAAAGAGAGCGCTGCTTACCTCATAAAGCTATCTGTTCCGTTTATTGGTATGACGTGTTTGATCATAATACTCCACGTGCTGTTGTTTTGCATTAATTTTTCAGTGTTGTTATGATCTTGAATATTAAAACAGGATAGACTGATTCAAAAAAACAACAACAAAAAAACAGGTTAGGCTTAATCCGTCATCCATATCATCGTCTGGGGTGCATTTTCTTCCAAATTAGCATCCCACAGTTGGCAACCTTTTGACTGTAGTTTTTATGTAATTGTACCTTTAACAGATAGAGAATATTTACATATTTGTCAGAGAAAACTGAATCCTACCAAGGACAAATAAAAACCTGCATGATGGAAAGTTTGTTTGTAAACTATGTAAAATACATTTTTATTTT
>JAPMOB010221987.1:0-12419 GCA_029875015.1 Lepomis gibbosus | reverse complement strand
ACCGGCAGAGAGAGAGAGAGAGGGCGCACAGTCAGCTGCGCAATAACGATTTTTTTTCAATCCGAGTACAGATATTGACTGTATTACTCGTATGATACTCGGCAAAAATGCGTTATCCGTACCGGATACTCGTTTCAGCCGAGTATCCGGCTCATCCCTAGCATCTACACTGCCAGAATTCTACTAGAAGAAGAACGTAGTGATGACACTCTGTAGAGCAGTTTGTGGGGTGTTTTGGGCTATTGTAGAAACATGGTGGCATAAAACAGTTCATTACGAAAGGTCTTTATACACCACTGAAAACATTAGTTATGGACATTATGTTGCATTTCTGTCAATACATCCTCAGAAATATTACACACTGGACCTTTAAAATAATATTAAGTAATTAGACCAAGTTCTTAATTTATTTTCTTTGCAACACAAGACATCTCTTGCCTAGCTAAAACATAGCATTTTATATAAACATTTATAAACTTCTTTCTTGTTTTCTGTTTACTTCTCCATCTTCAATGAACTAGTTCACTTCGTTTAAACAAACATCAACTAACTTGTACCACATCCATTGAATATTCTCCAGTTCTCTTTCAGTCTCACAAATCAGATAACACAGATAGGCCTAACCTACACGCCAATGGGCTACTAATAACTGGACTTCTTTCACTGGGCAATGGAAGAGAAGTCCTCAAACCTCAATCCTCAAACAGTGATGGAAATGCCTGTCTGTCAAGGAGGCATGACCATCTGTTTTTTATGGCATTAATGTGAGAGAAAATGAATGGACAACGATAGCATGGAAAGGAGGGCTTTTGTCATCAATAGCCAAATGTGTGTTTGTGATTGGCTGTTACTGACATCACAGGCGCGCTCTGGTGGTTTGGAGGATTTATTTTGGCAAAAAAAAGCTTCTGTTTTTCTGTGCTGGACTATTGAATGGGTTATTGTGAACCTATTGGAACATTGTGGAAACCTATATCTGGAGCAATTATTTTTCTCAGTTCTGGTGCAACTGGTTTACGGTCATGCGAATCCCCACTAGTTATTGTAACTGTTTGCGGTAATTCTGGCCCAAATGGCAAATTTTCTTCCGAGACAAACTTCTAAATTATCTTACCTCTAAAGTCAATTTAAACAGCTCTAACCATACACGATCACAGGATTGGATAGTTCTTGAGGTTCTGCCGGCTCATTCTAAGATAGGAACATCATTTACCATCTGTGCCACTCAATGTTGGAATAATCTACAGAATGACCTTAGATGGAAATATACTGTGTCCATGGCACATTTGAAGAAGTGTCTAATTGAGCATTTTACGGTGAATTGTACTTGATTGTGTTTTATCTTAAAAAGGTTATTTAGTCTAGTTTTAAGTGTATTCTTTTTTGCACTTGTAATACAAGGCACCCCTGTAAATGACATCTCAGTCTCAGAGGGTTTTTCCCTGAGTAAAAGAAAAAAAGACACACAAACAAAACTCCTCTCTTGTAGCTCACACACACATGCATAAAATTCACATATGGGTAATGTAGTATGTGCAAGCTGGAGCTGTTTCAATGGGTTTAATGTACGGTTGTAAAAACCAAGTAGAATGGAGAAGGATAGATCTTTTGTCAATGATGGACTGTAAGTGAGTTTAGTATTTAGTATTTCCAGGAAACAGAATGTACCAGTGCAGACCCAGTACATACTGAACTCAAAAAAGACACAGTTGAAGGTATATGTTTATTTTGGGCCAGCAGTAGAGAACACACCGGAGTGCTTGTAGCTACAGCTCTGAGGTGCCTCTAAATCATTGAAAACTTAATAATAATATTGTAGGTTATTACGTTCATAATTATTATTAAGATTTAGTATAGTTATGTTTTGGACAGAGATATGTGGATGCACACCGACAGAACCTAACCCTAACAACATAATTGTGTGAGGTTAACATAATTCAGTTAATTTCAGCTAACGGGTCAATTGGCAATTGCATACTTATTTCTTGATATGGAGGCATTTGTGGGTTTATATTCCAAAAGCACTGGTTTAATATGTTTTTTAAGCTGTAGTGTGCATAATTTAGTACTTTATGCAGTATTGATGTTTGTGAATGTACTGTGCAGCTTCCAGTAGTACCAACAGTAGTAATAAGGTAGTAGTTTTTCAGCAGCAGAGAAACTGTGCAGGGGACTATCAATCACATGCCCCTTTGTTTTTTTATGTAAAGTGCAAAAATAAAATCAATGCAAGTTAAACCATGTTCCAGTAAGACATGCATGTCACTAAGCAGGAATTGTCATTGAGCACAAATCAAATATATTGAATCCATAGCTTAATTTCAAAAGTACATATTAATTTGTGCAAACAAACTTGTTTTCTTTTCTTTCCTCATGTGACTTACTGTCCAGGCTCCATAAAAACCAGTGTACCAGCCCGTCCACACCAGAAAAAACGGTCGATTATGCAGCAGTGATTAATACAACCCATATATACTTTAATGTTCCTCTAGTGGCCATATGACGGTAGCAAAGGAAATCAAGTGACTCATAATCATCGTGTAGGGAGGCAGTGTGGGTGGATGGATGTGTCCATAGGTGGAAACCACAGGGGGGTCAGGACCCGCACCATCTGAGGGTTGTCCCCAGCCTAAAATATTACATAAAATATTGATATAAAGTTAAAATAACTGTGTAAGTAGTAAAACAATACAAATGTAAACAGGGCAATAAAATGCATTTTCTGCTGAGAAACATTTTAAGGCCCCCTCCATTGTGTCACAATAGTTTGGTCCACTGCCTGCTTCCCCCCTAATATTGTAGATCTACTATTGTTTTGGGGCTTGCTCAATATGATGTTAAGTGGCAGATCAGTGGGTTGGCTGCAGTTTAATATAAAAGTAAGCTAGAGATGTCCCAGATAAAATATTAGGTGGAAGACGCAAAATAATTTAATAATTATAATATGACCATTAGATATTGTACAGATATCCTATAGAGGCACAATTGTGACTGATTTATTTGTCAGCTTCAAAAATTACTCTTGAGAATTTTTTTGTTTATTGCCCCCCCCAACTGTTAGCCTAGAAGATGAAATGCACATCCATGGATATGTCAAGTAAACTCAGGAATTTGATTCAGGAGACTGAGATTTATGTCCTGCATAAAAGTCAAAGTTGAGTTATTTAAAGTGAGATAATGTTTCATGGCTTATGTTACTCAGATCATGTGACCTACGTAACATACTTATTTGAACCCAAACTACAATCTTTTCTTAAACCCGACCAAGTAGTTTTGTTGCCTAAACCTAACCAAACTGCGCTGGTACTTGCCAACGCTTGTACGTGTCACTGGAGCAGTCTTACATGTCGTTGTACCTTCCAACAGTCATATACCGTAAAACTTCAATTAACAGCCATGTCCCAAATAGCTTCCTAAACCGTTTACTGGCCTGGTGTGGGAACACATTTTGACAAATAAACACCTGCCTCAATTTAAAGCCTGGTCTGTTTTTTATAGAAGTTCTTTGGATGTATAAAACCTCTCAGACCCCGCAGGTTCGCCCACTTTAGGTGCTTCTAAGCTGCTTAGATCGTTAATACAAATATTTTAAACGTATGATCAATATGTCAGTATGGACATGCTGCACATCGTTAGATCGGTTAGATTCTCCAAAATTCAATAGTTAGTTTATTTAAGGGAAACAACAAGCCCAAAAGTCTAATTCTTATAGATTTACCGGTCAAACCTCCCTGGTACAAGAGATGAAAGGAAAAAAAGTGTTACCTTTGAAGTGCTCGTTAAGTTTGAATGTGTCCTTTTCTTGATTATTTCTGTTCCTTCAGTCTGTAAGGGTCCACCGATCAAAAGAATCAAAATAGCCTTTCATAAAAATTAATCCAGGTTGTGAATCCTGTCATGTGAAGTCCATCTCTCTCTGTCTGCTAACTTCTCTCATCCTGCACCGTGTTGTTGTAGTGATGTTACTTCAAAATAAAAGCGCATAAAAGCATCATTTTTAGTCATTTAATTATTATTCTGTTTGAAATAAACAAACTGTTTCATAGTAGTTTCAGTTTTGTACAAAAGGAATTAAAGGCCTGTCCCATATGGACGCCTGTCTCAAATATAGGCAGGGTCAATTGAGTGATTTTACCAAATATAAGCCCGGGCTATTATTTAAGTTTTACTGTATGTCCGGGCCTCTTAGGATCTTGACCCCCCAACAAGACTGCATTTGGTAACATGTAATACCATGTGTCTAATTGAATCATCAACTTGTCTTTTACACTATCCATTTCACTACATTTTACTAGTGTCCATTCCTCAGAGGATAGGGAGAGCTGGGGTTTCTGGGGAAGCATCACTGTGTCCAGCATCCATTCCTTTAGGTGTGTGTGTGTGTGTGTGTTGGGGGCACTTCTATTTTTTTCTGGGAAGGCAGCATCAGGGTGTGGCATCTTGATTTCATTTGGGTGAATGTGTCAATCACTTTATCATCAAGTCCTCCAATAAAGGCTCTCTCAACTGACAACACTGCCAGATCATTGAGCCTCTCCTGGCCCATGGTGTGCCTTAGCCAAGTGTGTGGTCAGCAAAGAGCACTAATCAGTCTCTCACAGTTTCAGCTACTGACTGCGACAGTAATGGCCACCTTTAAGATCACCTTTAAAGATGGGAACATCATGAAATCAAGGAGCTTGAACAATGTCAGATTGTCTGGGATGGCTTCTGGCCCTTTCCTGCTCAAAATGCTTTTTGCCATCAAGACCTTATCTCTTCTGGGACTAGCTGGATGTTGTAATGTGAGGCTAGGTTCTGTAGGTACTGCACGCTCAGGAAGCTTTCAGAGGCAGGTTGACATGCTTGAATGCCTATTATGACCTCTTTCCCAACACTGGAAAAAATGATTGTCCAGCTCATTTGTCACTCATTTGAGGCAGGACTAGAAAAGCCTCTGCTTGAGATATTCTGAGCTGGATCCACAGGACACTTCCACAAGAAAGTCTTCCATCCTCTTCTGTAATTTTCTCTGAGAAAGAGGGCTCCTGGATATCGTTCTCCTCATGTTATCTTTGTCATGGTATAAATGTCAAACATTAATGTAATCAAAGCAAATATTAAACCAAAGCTGTGTGTCACTGCCAGGGAATTACCTTTTATCTAGCTTGTTAAAACAAGTTACCATCAGAGTCCAGTTTTCTTGGGATTTTTTCTGACCAGGTATCTGCAGAAACATTTTTCTTTTATCAGGGAGCAGCAGTCTATGTACAGTAAGGTGAAGTGATCCAAGGTGTACTGGGTGCATTCCCATGAAACTGTCGCAATCGTGCTCACCTCACGCACACGCCCGCCTGCTGCCGAAGTTGAATTGTCTCGAACTTTTTGTACGTGATGCGCAGCACGAATCATTGGAAGAGAGACTGATCCTCACTGTTTGTGAGTTTCCAGAATCTAAATAGTTATCAGGACATCAACAGGAGGGAATTCACATGGCAGAGCATCCCCGCAAAGCTAAATGCAGGCAAATCAGGTAAAGTTAGCCTATGTATAATTTTAATTTAAGTTAAAAAGGCTACGGCTGTGTAGCGCACAGAAGCTGTTGCAATGGTTACTATCCATAGAGCGCCTGCCGTTCACTCGCAGAGCGCTGTCTCCCTGTCTGTTCACCTGAGAGAACCTGCCGAGACCTCTCTCTGCTGCTTGTTTGGGAGGGTTATTTGCAGGCTGATCAACATCCCATCTCTCCTGTGACCCATGGTTTGACTGTAGGCCTCTGTGTATTCAGAGCCAGTGAGCAACGTCCTTTCAAAATAAAAATAATAATAAAATCATTTTAAAAACTGCATTAATGTTAGATAAAAAAAAATCAGTGTTAACGTGCCCAGCTCTAATACAAACATTTCAATTTTTTATATTTTTTGATGTACACTCATGAAAAATCAACACCTACAGTTTATAGAGAGAGACAGACTGGAGGAAAAAATGGTAATATCAGTCAGCCAATCAACTAGTGAGTCAGCCAGAGAAGAATTGCTTGAATCAGTCAGTCAGTCAGCCAACCAGCCACACATTGACTCCTAACAGCCCAGTTTTCAAAAGCCTGCTATAAAACATGAGCTGCTGACAGCTACAGTCACTTCTGTCTGACACACCGTGGAGTTTCTATGACGTTACTACAGCAGCAGTCTGCATCGCTGCAATGACAAGCTCCTTTATCACCTCTTAACAGGAGGTAGAGTTTGTGTGTGTGCATGCACGTGCACTTTTGAGAATGCAGTGAAGCAAGTACAAGCTGTATGTATGCGTTGGTTAGGTGTGTGAGGTTTTGTCCATAGGTCGTGTGTGTGTGTGCAACAGAGACAGGCATGAGTGTGTATGAGAGCCGACAGAGGCGTCCAGGTTGACAGCCTTTGTAATGGAGGAGAAGGTAATTTGTTAGACGGATCCTCCTCTGTGGCCGCCTGCATGTCTCCCTCTGTTCATCGTTCTTTCCATCGCTCTCCCTCCATCGCGTCTCCTGTAAATCTCTCTCAACCACTCTTTCTTTCCCACTTACCCTCCATCTCTCACCATCCCTCTTGTCTAATGCTCCTCCTTCTCCTCCATCCCGTTCTTCTTCCTCCCTTGCCCAGCTCGAGCCGTCATCCATCAGGCGTAATGATTAAGCTGCTGCCCTGCTCATCTGAGGCCCTGCTTCATATTTCCCAGAGCTGTAAACTGGCTTTACCGAAGCAGCAGCAGAGCATGCTTCAGCAGCTGACAAACTGAAGCATAGCCTGTATAGGAGTATAAGTAATCTAAAGAGTACTGGAAGCTCTTTGTTAAAAGTGTATGCAGAAAATCAGTGGTTAACCAAATATGGCACCACAATGAGAAATTTATGAGACTGAGAAGTTTTTATAGACGTCGTGTGTTTTGCTCAACAACTGAAGGATTTCTCATTCTGACCCATATCAGAATTGATCTTTGTGGTTTGTAGTTGCAGATATCAAATATTCTAGAACAAAACATAAAATCCTCAAAAGTGACCTTTAAATATCAATATGTGCTATAATAGGTGACCACCAAGATAATTCAGGAAGCTATAAAAAACTAAAATAAAAACTGAAAAAAATGTTGCCAGGCAAGAATGATGAGGCCAAACACACAATAAATTTTATGGGTTTTTATTCCCTGACTGGACTCAAATGAGAACAGCATTAATAGTGTAAACTCGAGAATTCTGAAGGTTATACAAAACACAAGAATTATTTTCTTACTTGTTCTTTACCTATTGCATCTGATCTCAACTATTTGATTTAACAGTACACTATACTACCCCTTAACCAAACCACAAAATGTAAATCGCTGCCATAAGCTAGTTTACCCTCACTCAGGTAGACTTCAATAACAAAGTCTAGAAGGTAAAATATTTAAATTTACCAGAAAACATAAAATACATCACAATACACAACTAGTTCAGATGGCAACATAGGTCCACGTGAATAGGGTGGCTTTTTTCACCTCTGTTTTTTTCTTAATCCTTGAAGTGTCTATTTTAAGATTCTGCCAGGTAACAGACTGATGTCCCATGGTCCCATTATTTTTAACCTTTTATTATACCCATAGTCAACCTGAACCTTAAACTGAAAAAAACAAAACAGAAAATAGCATAACTTTTGAAGTAAACAACATACAGACACCAATGAACACATTTTTCCATACAAATTTGACCCAAGGAATTCAGTTAAATGGTTATTCTTAGGATTCAAACACATCTTGACTATTTCAGGACAAAAAGAGTGCAAAAATAGCACACAAAAAAAGCAAATCAATATTTAGATCACAGCTATATTTTTCTTTTTATTAACCTCAGAGGGGACAACTTCTGTAAAAAAATAAAAATAAATAAATAAATAAAAAACTTTCCCCATGGTAATTTTACTGCCTTCAGTTCCTTTAAGGGGGAGCAAAGGGAGTGGGGATCATATATACATGGTATTTACAATAAGACTCTGTGAAGCAGCATTTCACCCACAAATACCCTTCACACAGTAGACATTTCAGGGCTTGGTTAGCTATGGACACAACTGGATACAACTCGGTTCATGACTGTTCAAACTGTTATAAAAGATTAACTGCTAACTTGGATTAGCAATTTCTAATTCCTCCACCTTAAAATGTCCAGTTTAAATTGTGTTACTGTGCAAAATGCTGACAACAATAAAAAATTGGATAGCGATTATTAGTGTTGGAATAGTAATATCATAAATCAACAGATTACAAAATGGCTCCTGGAAAACATCAAACTGTGTGTGTTGAAGGATTTCCAAGTCATGTTTTTTTCACTACCAAGTGCCCATACAGATATTTATCTCAAGCATTTTCAAATGAATTATCTGCATATTTTTTCCTTAATAATATGGCTGCACAGTGCACCATAGTGTAAACTGCATGGGGAGTAAAACAATCTGTCACTTCACACTACCGTATGAAGGATATTTGTGACAAGATACCATTGACATTGGAGGGCTTTCCTATGGACACAACTGTACACAACTGGCTTCATCAAAACTGTTATAACAGATTCATAGGCAACTTGGATCATTTGCAGGCATCAAACACTTCTTCATTGGTGAATCATCCACATCATTGCTAAAGGAATTCCTACTCCTGCACATATCTCAGACAGTTTGATCTGAGGGCACTATACCTTCTTGTTTCTTAATCAGTGTATTTTCTGTGACAACATAGAAACAAAGAACAAGATCAAAACTGAACATCTCAGAAGTTTCAGAGTTGGAAACACGAAGAACCAGCCTGGAAAGTCATGAAGACTAGGGCAAGGGAATTGAAAAAGAGGCTCTTTAGCACAAGGTGAATACCAAATACCTTTTTTCTATGGAAGCAGTCCAACCCTGTTTCCAAAAAAAGTTGGTATGCTGTCCATCCATCCATCCATTGTCAACGGCTTATCCTGTGTACAGGGTCGCAGGTGGCTGGAGCCAATCCCAGCTGACATCAGGTGAACGGCGGGGTACACCCTGGACAGGACGCCGATCCATGGCAGGGCCACGCATTGACAAACAACCACTTAACACTCACAGGACAATTTTTTAAACAGAAACAAAAGGTTATCATGTGTAAATCATTAATACCCATTATCTAATTGAAAATAGCACAAAGACAAATTATCAAATGTTATTGTTTAGGAAAAGTATCCCTATTTCAAATTTTCTGCCAGCAACAATTTTCAGAAAAGTTGGGACAGGGTCATGATTACCACTCCGTTACATCACCTTGTCTTTTTACCAACAATCTGTAAGCATCTTTGAACTAAGGAGACCAACTGCTGTAACGTGGAAAGGGAATGTTTTCCATTCTTGTCTGATCTACGATTTCAGCTGTTCAACAGTTCGGGGTCTCCTTGTCGTATTTTATATTTCATAATACGCCAAACATTTTCAGTGGGTGACAAGTCAGGACTGCAGGCAGGCCAGTTTGGCATTTGTTTTACTACGGAGCCATAATATTGTAATAGGTGCAGAATGTGGTTTGGCATTGTGCTGCTGAAATAAGCAAGGCTGTCCCTGGAAAAAGACAACTTCCACTTGGAGGTATATGATGCTCCAACATATGTATGTATCATTCAGCATTAATGATGCCTTCATAGATGTGCAGGTTAACTTTTCCAGTGTTTTGTTGTCATTGTTCCAACTTTTTTGAAAGGTGTTGCTGGCATCAAATTCGAAATGGGCTTGATTGTTTGAGAACACAATAACATTTTCAACCTTCAACATTTATTAATTTGTCTTTGTGATATGTTCAATTAAAAATGGTGTATCAATGTTTTGCACATCTTGTCGCATTTTGTTTGTATCCACATTTCACACAGCCTGCCAATATCCGTTATGCAGGAACACCTTCAACACTGAGTACCAAACCCATGTA
This sequence comes from Lepomis gibbosus, assembly GCA_029875015.1. NCBI lineage: Eukaryota > Metazoa > Chordata > Actinopteri > Centrarchiformes > Centrarchidae > Lepomis > Lepomis gibbosus. Next base: position 2,507 of record JAPMOB010221987.1, on the reverse strand, counting down.
TGCAGGAGGGAGAGGGCAGAGAAGGCAGCAGACTGCTTTGACAGCCTGCAGAAGATAGCAGCACATCAGGATTGCTATTAGGCAGTAAAGAATTACGTTTTCAGGAATGGGATTGATCACCAAGAGGTTGTAGCTGATTTCCTTATGCAGCTTTTCTATAAAGAAGACTTGATAAGACATTTGCAAAGAGTACTCCACTCCCTGGTTGTGTTGAGCTATAGGCCTACCTCATACAGTTCGAGCACTACCTTAGCTGAAGCAGTTTCATGTGCTTACAACCTTGGAACAGCAGACCAGACTCCACAATGCAGCCTCCATCCAATCCTCCATTCTCTTGTTATAAAGGCATTCATCATCCTCATCACTGCCCAACTCCTCGTCCTCGCCACTGTCCAATGCTGCAGATGTCTTACAGCCCAGCATTCGAAGAGACAAAGCTGCCCACCGTAGCAGCTGCTACTTAGCTGTCCAGTAAACCAGAGACTTTGTTCCCCAGTTCTACTGAGTTTCAGCTGGCTGGTGCTTCAGAGACTTTGTTACTTGGATCCTTAGAAAATAAGGAGCATAGCTAGCTTACCCGACTTTGTCCTTTACTTTGTCACCCTGTGTCAGAGATGCTGCTGTCTAGTTCTTCAATGCCTCTATTTGCTGGATCTTCAGAGACTGAGCTAGCCACCTTTCTAGTGACAGTGCTTTCCAGCTCACCAAAGATTTACCCATCCAGCATTCAGGAGACAGCTGATCGGTGCACCTGAAACTCTGTCTACTAGCACCCTTAAAACTATGCTGGTTAGCAGCCCACAGACTATGCTGTCCATTCAGAGTTAGTTCCACAACTGTTATGTGAGCTAGGAATGCAGAAAGAAACCCCTGCCTCCGCCGAAAGGCAGGGAACTTTGTTTCCCCTGAGCTGCACTTACTTCTGGGCCCTCCTGAAATTCAACAACAACTTTTTTCTAGTGCTACTATTGACTTTGCACCTGTGTAATCAACAGCAGATCTTGGTGCCGTAACTGCAGCATTCCCCAGTCTGGGCTACAGCAGCCTTTTGACTCAGTTTTGCTGCTGGAGACTGCAAAAACACCCTGACTATCCTGAGTGGCAGTAGCCTGCAGCCCCTATTACTAAACTACAGCAGTCATCCCTGGTCCTCCAGAGCTTGCTGTTGCTGTCGCCTGTCTTCAGGACAGCTGCACTGTAGCTGGTCTCCAGCCCAGTTGCCTTGTTAGCGGGTCTGCAGCCCAGTTGCACTGTCGTCTGTGTCTGGTCTCCATCCTCTTCGTTGCCCTCCTGCCCGGCCTTTGGAGGGTTTCTGCCTTCACCACCGGCCTCCTGCTCTGCTTCCAAAGGATTCCCGTCCTCATTGTTGGCTACCTGCCCAGCCCCCGGAGCGTCTCCATCCTCATCGTCGGCTTCCTATCTGGCCTCTTGACATGCTCCGTCTATGCTGATGGTCTCCTGGACCAACCTCCAGGTCGTCCTCCTGGCACCTCTGTTCTCTGCCTTAGTTTCCTCACATCTCGCATGGACCACCCACCTGTAGTCCTCAGTCTGGCCCTCTGGCAATGGACCTAAGACCTCTGTGCCTGTGTTCCTCCCTCTAGGTGCTTGCTCCTTTCCAGACCTCCCTCTGTCCACCCTGGGTCAGTTAGGACATTTGTTTTTTGTTTCTGTGGGAGAATTTTCTGTTTGGAACACAAAACTGCTCCAGGTGGCTCTGCCATCAGTGTGTGAATGTGAATGAATATAATTTCCATTCTGATGTGCAATTAGCACATTATTGGTCTCTGTATGTTGTTTACTTCAAAAGTTATGCTATTTTCTGTTTTGTTTTTTCAGTTTTGGGTTCAGGTTAACTGTAGGTATAATAAAGGGTTAAATAAACCCCATGGGACATTATTTCAGCCTGTTACCTGGCAGAATCTTAAAATAGATACTTCAGGGAGTCGAAAAAAAGCCACCCTATGCACATGGACCTATGTTGCCATATAAACTAAAGATACTCACGCTGTTGCCACTGGTAAGAGTCTCTTCTAGGGATGAGCGAGTACAGCATTATCTGTATCTGTATCTGTTAACCATATGAATTATCTGTATCCATATCTGTACTTGGACTGGGCGAGGCCTATCCCGGAGGTGGGCGGGATTTAACCCGGAAGTGGGTCGAGTTGACTTGAAATGGGCGGGATTTAACCTGTATGTTGTTTTAAATATGCAATTTATATGGGTTAATCAGAAATTGTTATATTTATTGCTGATTAGAAAACTATTTACATGACAGCATCAGCATTGAGCTTCAGATCAATGGTTTTGATCACGATAACAAACAAACTATATACAGAACAAGTTTTGCAACAATGAATACAACACATGTGGTTGCAACTATGAAGTAAAATGTAATGAACAAGAGTTTTCATACTCAACATGACTTTCTTTTATTAACTTTTAATTTTTTTATGAAAGGTTAACCTGCTCCGAGCAGGTTATGTTCCAGAAAAGAGATTAAC